>CM075353.1:113292500-113567500 GCA_037693485.1 Kitagawia praeruptora | reverse complement strand
TCCCGGGCCCTTATCATCTAATATCTTATTTGTAAGTTTTTTTTTTTTTTGAAAACAAAAGAAGCTTTTTATTCAAGATCTTGAAGAATTACATTGGAAAGAAATGATGGAATGGATATCCATTCCCTACGTTCAGACATAGAAATAGCTTCTCTAGCAATCCTATGAGCAAACGTTTAACAAACTGAATTGAATAGGACCCTAAGTCCTTAACAATTTTCAAACAGTCATCAATAATGTCCCTGATAGGTACCCGCTGTAAGCCTACAGCGGGCACCCGCTGTGAGCAACCCGCCGACCGCTATTGCACATCCACCTGTAACAAATACTCATTAATTACACATGTGTCATTTCATATTATCTTTACTAAAAAGCAATCCACTTGACAAACAAATATCTTCACACAAATATATTTGCAAAATATCTTGTTACCTTGCTCACTAAGGCAGGGGACCATAAAGGCAACTAAGGGGACACAAAAGCATTCAAGCTATGACAAAAGCGGCTGTGTTAGAATCGAGGTATGTGGGAAAGGGACACTAATCACTGTTCCAATAGTGGCTCACTGTAGCTTTAACAGCATAACAAGTGGGTCACCAAGTGGGTGAACAGTTATTAGAAGACCTAGCCTATAAATACCCCCATTCTACACACAAGGTGGGAGATATACATTTTCAATAGCACAAAATTTACTACTCATTCTCTCCCTTTACACAGATACATTTTCACCCGTTTCGGTTATTATTATTTCGATTACTGATTCTCACACCGGAGGTGCTTGACGACCACCACCCCCGGGCGAGCATTATTTTGCAGATACCCAAACTCAGGTGAAGTACCCCCGGAACAGTGATCGGAAGCCATTAATCGACCGTGAGGATTATCATTTGGCGCTAGAAGGTGGGGGTTTTTTCTTGAAGAAAAACCCACCACCTGCTCTACCTACACAGTAGCTATTCACACGCTCAAAACACAAATCAAAAACACCTCAAAAACATTAAATGGAAATCGTAATACCACACCCAGATGAACAAGAGCACGAGGGAGATACAACTGGCATCCCACCAGTCAACCCGCCAGAGAACCCGCCCAAAGACGACGGGCGAGAGCAAATCCTTAGCCTTAATCTCACAGGCTGTAACCAACAACAAATTGACTTAATCATGCAAATAGCCGCAACCCTTCCTCAGGCCGCACCAAAATCCTTGACAAAACAAGCAAACCCACCCGTCAACCCGCTTGACAATCGTGATGAGGCAAACAGCCAACCCCGCGAGACGAACTCTGCTTTCTCTCGCCTAGGCTCGTATCAAAATACTAAGCACGACAGACACAACATGAATCACCATCCCCCTGAAGTATGGGAACAAAACAGGAGGCATAGAGACCTCAGAAAAATAATCATTGACAAAAAAGCCGCCTACGACAAGGTAATGGCTGAATACGAAGCACAAAAGAGCCAACAGCAACCTCCTGTCCGCCCAAAGCAACCCGAAATAACACAACCATCAAACGCAGAAATGTTACAGACCATATTGGAACTAAAGAATAAAATAGAAGGAAATAGTGAGCAAGATATGAGTGGAACACCATTCACAGCAAGGCTAGAAGCCGAGCCACGACAAAAAGACATCAAACATCACAGCTTCAACTCTTTTGACGGGCTGGGAGACCCGGAGGAGCACCTTAGCTATTTCGACCAACTGGCTCTCCACTACGAGTATAATGACTTGACACGATGCCGATTCTTCGCCGCAACTCTCCGCGGCAACGCCCAAAGATGGTTTTGCAGAATATCCACCAGGTCCATAGATACTTGGTTGGAATTTAAAAAATTATTTCTCAACAAATTCAAAGCAAACCAACAACACGAAGTTCATACCGTATTTCTTGAAACCGTTGCCCAACGTAATGGTGAAACCTTACAAAACTACATTGACCGATTCAAGGAAGCCGTCAACAAAGTTGTCTGTGTCAATGAAACAGAGGCTTTGGTTCATTTAAGGAGAGGTCTCAACCCTTACGAGTGCGAGAAGTACGTATGCCGTCTCATGGAAATTAAACCCACTACTCTGGCCAAGGCGTATGACTTGGCATCTCAAGCCATCAACGAAATCGAGTCTCTCAACGTACTTAAACAATCTAGGGCACCACCCGCTCCCACACCATATTTCCAAAGAGAAAGGTACACGCCTTACCAAAGGCAAACACCCGCCTTGCATCAAGTACAAACCACTCACGGGCCGCTGCCCGCCCAAAGATCTCAACCATCAGCACCAATCAGGGACCGCCAAGGGCCCTTAAACCCGCAAAGATCAGATAGGCGCCCGGAGCCGAAATGGACCGAATTTACTCTCCCAAGAGCAACCATCTTACGAGAAATTAAAGGGAAACCTTTCTACTTTCCACCGGCCCCGATGCACTCTTCACCGGATGACAGGCCCAAAGACAAGCACTGCGATTATCACGAAACACATGGGCATTTTACAGATAACTGCCTTTCCCTCAAGTACTTTCTGGAAAAACAAGTCAAGGCAGGCAACTTATCTCAATACTTGCCCAGGCAAATACTTGGCCCGTCCTCCTCTCAAGGACACAACAAAAACATAGTACATACCGTGTTTGACGGACAGGTCTCACCACCTAGAGAGGAACAGACCGTCTATGCCATATCTGAGGGTCCGCCAAACGTCATTACTTTCACAGATGCAGACTATGAAGGCATCAATCCCAATCACACTGAGGCACTAGTCATATCTTTGGGCATTGCCCAGAATGAAGTCAAAAGGGTGCTGGTCGACAACGGGTCCTCTGTTGACATTTGTTTCCAACACACCTGGGACAGGCTGAAACTAAGCAACGAGAAGTTAGAAACATGTCCTGATGAAACTCCGCTTTACGGGTTCGGCCACAACGCCGTCCCGATAGCAGGCATTGCGCGGCTCCCTGTCTATTTTGGGGAATCTCCCAGACAAGTTTGCAGGATCATCAAATTCTATGTCATTAACACAGCCTCCTCCTACAACATGATCTTGGGGAGACCCACATTGAACTTGTTAAAGGCAGTTACTTCTACCCCTCATCTCAAAATCAAGTTCCCTACTTCAAATGGGATAGGGGAAATCAAAGGGGATTTTGAAACCTCTAAAAAGTGTTACGACATTGCACTTACTTTGGGAAAATCCGAGCCCAGCAATGTCAACAGAGAAAAAGCTCAAAGCAGGAGACAAGCAAAAAGACAGAGGCACGATGCCCACCAATGTGCCAACAACAAAAAGAGAAAAGAGGTACAATTTATTGACGGGCATGATCCGATGACAGAAGACCCGCCAAGAATTGATGCCAATCTAATGAAATGTCTCAAAAGAGAAGAGAACCCGCCAATAACCCCGGCGGTATAGACAGAGAAAATAGAAATCATACCCGGAGACACAAACAAGACTGTCAGTATATGTGCAGGTTTGGACTCTGTCTTTAAAAAGGGTCTCACTGACCTCTTGAGAAAGTACGCAGACGTTTTTGCATGGAGTCCAAAGGATATGCCAAGATTAGATGAGTCCGTGGCAATCCATAAGCTAAATGTGGATCCAGACAAAACACCAAAAATACAGAAACGAAGAAACTTTGCACCAGAACGACAGCGGGCCATTGATATTGAAATTGACAAACTCTTGGACGCAGACTTGATTTGCGAAGTCACCTACCCTAAGTGGGTTGCAAATGTGGTGTTAGTAAAGAAAGCTAATGGAAAGTGGCGGATATGCGTCGATTACACAGACTTAAACGCAGCATGCCCAAAAGACCCATATCCTCTCCCTTCGATAGACCAACTCATTGATGCCACAGCGGGTCATCTAATGCTCAGTTTCATGGACGCCTACTCAGGCTACAACCAAATCAAAATGACTCCAGAGGACAGAGAGAAAACGGCTTTCGTTACACATAGGGGAGTATATTGTTACAAAGTGATGCCATTTGGATTGATCAATGCCGGTGCCACCTTCCAAAAAACCATGAATAGAATCTTTAGCGGACAGTTGGGCCGAAATATGGAAGTATATGTGGATGATCTTATAGTCAAATCTCTCCTAACGGCTTCCCACCTCCAGGACTTGGAAGAATGTTTTTCCACCCTCAGGAAACACAATATGAAACTCAACCCGGATAAGTGTGCATTCGCACTTGATGCTGGCAAATTCCTAGGCTTCTTGGTATCTCACAGAGGCATCGAGGCCAATCCTGAGAAAATAAAGGCCATAATCGACATGCAACCACCCAAAACCTTGAAAGAAATACAAAAACTAACGGGGAGGTTGGCCGCCCTCAGAAGATTCATAGCAAAATTGGCAGACAGATGCCTTCCATTCTTTGACACCTTGAAAGGGGCCACAAAAACCAACAAAATATTTTGGACAGCGGAATGCCAAAAAGCCTTTGAAGATCTCAAAACTTATCTCTCCTCTGCTCCGCTACTTGCGGTCGCAGCCCCCTCAGAGCCGCTATCACTCTACTTATCCGCAACAGACAAAGCCGTGGGGGCGGTGCTTATCAAAGAAGAAAATGGTGAGCAAAAACCAGTCTACTATGTCAGCCAAGTCCTCAAAGACGCGGAAACCCGCTATCCCAACGTCCAAAAATTTGCTCTAGCTTTGGTCATGGCAAGCAGAAAATTGCGGCACTATTTTCAAGGAAGACAAATCAGAATCATCACAGATCAACCGCTAAGAAAAATACTTCACAAACCAGATTTATCAGGTAGATTGATTAACTGGGCGGTAGAACTTGGTCAATTCGATCTCAAATACATACCAAGAACCGCCATCAAAGCACAAGCGTTGGCTGATTTTATGATTGAATGTTCATTCGCCGCAAATGAAAAAGAGGCGCCCGCAAAGACAAACACAGCCGCGGACAGCAATTGGCAGTTGTATGTAGATGGTTCCTCTACAAACACCCGTTGTGGGGCGGGGCTCATCTTGACTAGCCCTGACGGTTTTCAAGTCAAACAAGCCATACAGATAAATTTCAAAGCCATAAACAATCAAGCGGAATATGAGGCACTTTTGGCCGGTTTGGCATTGGCAAAAAATTTACAGGTAAAAAAGATAACCATCTATAGCGACTCGCAGCTGGTTGTTCGACAAACAACAGGAGATTACTCAACAAAAGATAGCAATCTCAGCAAATATCAGGAATTAGTTCAGACAATGCTAACTCAGTTTGAAGAATACTCTCTTGAACAAATAGACAGAATGGACAACACCGTTGCGGACATGTTATCTAAATTAACACAAGGCGAGAAAGCGGAGGCGGACACGGTTTACTTTGAAGAGTTAACTGTCCCAAGTACAAACAAACTGGATATCATGGAAATAAGCCCGCCAATGGATAGTTGGATGACCCCTTACATTTGTTATCTGGAAGATGGCACACTACCAGATGATAGACTCAAAGCAAAAATAGTCAAATCACAAGCAACGAAATACTTTCTACAGGAAGGCACCTTATACAAGAGAAGTTTTGACTCCCCTATACTAAAATGTGTCGACGAAGAGGAAGCCCTATATTGTATAAGAGAAGTCCACGAAGGCATTTGTGGTGATCACATGGCGGGCAAAGCATTAGCACACAAAATACTCAGACAAGGCTATTATTGGCCGAAAATGCACAAAGAATGCAAAAACTTCACTAAAAGATGCCGCCAATGTCAATTATTTAGCAATATGTCCAGAAAATCACCGGCACTCCCAGCGGCCATATTATCCCCGATACCTTTTGCAATCTGGGGCATTGACATCATGGGACCATTCCCTAAAGCCAAAGGTGACTTGCAGTATGTTATGGTCGCCATCGATTACATGACAAAGTGGGCGGAAGGAAAAGCTCTTAAACACATTACGCAAGATGACGCCATTCGTTTTATTGAAGAGCAAGTCATCACAAGATTTGGAATCCCAGTGATACTCATATCTGACAACGGTACGCAGTTTGTAGGCTCAAAATTTACTAAATTCCTGTCCGACCACGGAATCAAACATAAGAAAGCATCCGTTTGCCATCCTCAAAGCAACGGGCAGGTTGAGGTCACTAACCGCATCATTGTTCGAGGTCTAGAGAAAAGACTGACTACTTCAAAGAGAAAATGGCATATTGAATTACCCAATGTTCTTTGGGCTTATCGCACATCACCCAGGACAAGTACCGGGGAATCTCCTTTCAAACTAGCTTTTGGCACAGAAGCACTGGCACCAGTCGAAATTGGCTCACCATCTGATCGTGCCCTCAATTTTGAAGAAGACGCAAATATTCAGGGACTTAAAACAAATCTTGACCTTCTAGATGAAGTCAGAGACACCGCTGTTGAGAAAATGTCCGCCTACAAAGAAAAAACTAAAGAATTCTTTGGCAAAAAAGCAAGAATCAAGGCCTATATAGAAGGCGATTTGGTTAACAGAGCAACTGAAGCATCCGACCCCAGACACACTGGCAAACTTATGCCAAAATGGGAAGGACCCTACAAAATCATCAAAGTACTCAGGCCGGGTTCTTACAAACTAGCCTATCTAAATGGCACCGAAGTCAACAACACTTGGCACGGCGACAAACTGCGGAAATATTATCAATAGACGGTTAGACGGTCTCCTCTCTCTGTTTTCTTTGTAATAAAGGGAACTATATTTTCAACGGAATACTTTTACAAAGAAAGTGGTCTACTTTACACAAGTTACAAATTGCAACCATTACACAGTCCCTCTGCGGACATTTACACAAGTTACAAATTGCAACCATTACACAGTCCCTCTGCGGACATTTACACAAGTTACAAATTGCAACCATTACACAGTCCCTCTGCGGACATTTACACAAGTTACAAATTACAACCATTACACAGTCCCTCTGCGGACATTTACACAAGTTACAAATTGCAACCATTACACAGTCCCTCTGCGGACATTTACACAAGTTACAAATTGCAACCATTACACAGTCCCTCTGCGGACATTTACACAAGTTACAAATTGCAACCATTACACAGTCCCTCTGCGGACATTTACACAAGTTACAAATTACAACCATTACACAGTCCCTCTGCGGACATTTACACAAGTTACAAATTGCAACCATTACACAGTCCCTCTGCGGACATTTACACAAGTTACAAATTGCAACCATTACACAGTCCCTCTGCGGACATTTACACAAGTTACACATGGCAACTATTACAAAGTCCCTCTGCGGACACTTACACAAGTTACACATGGCAACTATTACAAAGTCCCTCTGCGGACCATTACACAATTACAAATCCCAAATCTACACGATTCGTCTACGGACAGTTCCCACAAACAATGTTTACAGACGTTACTAAGGGCGTCGACGGACTACTACCGACTTACAGTGAGATTTTGTAAAGATATCAACATCTTACAAGTCTTGCAAACAAAAGACGGAGTCTTACAACAGAACTTACAAAAATTGTTTATTACGGCCAATTGACAAGAAAATATCAGGGCATAAGTACTCGATACTTCAAGAAAGAGTTAAGTCCCCTAAACGGGCATAAAGACAGCTGTGAATTTCAGTTTACAACTCTCGACAAGAAACAATAAAGCACCCTTGACGGGCACTTATTACGGCAAAAAACCCGCCAAGAGACGGATACTACAAACAATCTACAATGGAATATTTACATAAATATGAAGGCAATACGACTCAAAGCAGAACAAAAATGGAAAACAGTGGGATGCAAAGGATGAATGAATATTTTATTCATAAAATAATTTTATTACAAGCACGTTACTACAAGGACTTTAGACTCCTACATCTAAGAATCCTTCATGCTTGGGGAGCTTTGTCTCTAGCATCTGCACCCTTCTTGGAGCTTTCACCCTGAGGAGGGGCGCGGAAACGGAAGTCAATAACATCCGTCGCCGGCTTATTTTTTGCCTCTTTAGCAGCACGGGCAGCAGCAGCTTTCCGAGCAGCCTTACGGCATTCCTCGGCATTATAGGCATCGCCCTCCTCTTCCCAAATGTTTGCCCAAGCTCTCCAACTGGCTTCTGTCGCCTCCGACATAGCCAGTTCACGTCCCCATGGAAATGGGGTGAAGTCGTCGTTCATATCAGAAATCGCAAGCTTCTTCGACATAGGGAACAAGAGGTTTTCAAAGAAAATTTGGAGAAGGAATGATCTACATATACAAGCAACCATCCTATTTATAGGGAGGTAAAAAGAAGAGAGAGGAGGGTGAAATCACCTCCAGTCAAAAAATTACAGTTCCTATGCAGACTGAAGTAAAAGCTCAGTCAAAATTCTTTTGACTCCAATGCAGTATTAAATGCTGAAAACAAACTCCCACAGTCAAATTTTCAAAGTCAAGGTAACCATTTTCCCACACATATCTACTACATACTTTGACACAAAAATACAAACACACATCCAGTTATAGTTCACAACAGAAATACCGAATTCACAAACACAAAAATTATCAACACGAAATGTTTCACAATCGCACAGCGGACACACCCGCAGAGAGATTCCAAAACAAGTCCAACAAAAGTTCTTAGCTAGTTACAAAAAATAAACTACGCCCAACGGGACGCGCTCAAGGGACCCTCTATGCCCCTAAGCGGTTCAGTATCTTCCTCTTCGCTATCATACGCACTGGCTATGGCACTAAGGGGTTCTATCGCAACATCAGCTTCGTCCGCCGTCCCAGTACCAATAGCAATATCCACTTACTCCTTTTCAGTCTCAACAGGTTCAATAACGCTGTCCGCTTCAGGATTAATCTCAGTATGCACGGCTGCTATTATCGGCATTAGATTTGCACCTTCTATCACTAAAGGGCTCTCAACGGGCTTATCGCTATCCATGACAACCATCTCCATATCAGCGGTCTCTCCACCCAAGCCAACAACGCCCATTTCAGCCTGGCACCCAACACTCTTCCTTTCAGTCTTCCCTAGGCGGGCTTTCAGTGCTCTGGCTTTACGCTTCGCTTTCTTCACTTTGGCTTTCAATCTTGCGATCTCGGTTTGTAACGGGCCAATCTCAGACTTAATCTTAGCGGGCTCCTCCCGTTCTATAACAGCCTTGGCAGCCTCAGCCTTCACAATTTCCGTAAACTCAGCACTACTTCGGAACTTCAATATAGCGCTGGCCTCAGTTGGGCGAGAATCAAGATGAGCCTCAGCATCCTCAGCACGTTCTTTCTCAAATTTGAGTAAAGTGCTCAAATTCTTCACTTGCTCAGACAATGAAGCATTGGCAGCCTTAAGTTCTATCTTGTCTTCCGCCAAAAACCGCCGCAGATCAGCACTATACTCATAACTGGCTTTAAGGTCATTTCTCTCCATCTCGATTTCATGTAAAGCCCTGGCAGCATTATTCTTCAAATATTTCTCAGCGGATAGCTCCTCCTCCAACCTTTTGATCCTCTGTTTCAAAGCAAGGTTGCTACCACGGTACATGTTCCCACGAGCCATCAACCCAGTGTACATACATTGATTCTACAAACACACAAAAAGCATCCAACTTACAAACGAATGGATTTATATCAATTCTACAAAAATATCAAAAGAACAAACACAAAGGACTTACCCGTGCAGCATATTTTTGGGACAAACGGCACATTCGCTCCCAACTCAATTCATTCATCCTCACAAGATCATCATCGGTCATAGAATCAACAGAGAAGGTATTGGGCCCAGATTTAAAAAGAAATCCATACCCTGGACGGGATCCAACTTCTAGGTCATTTACTTCGTCGTCACTACTTGTGTAGAAAACGATCTCCTCTTCACCGTTATCACCTTCATCCTCAGAACCATCATCGGACTCATTCTCAGAAGCATCTTCACTATCACCTTCACGATAATCTTCATCTTCATCCTCGCTATCACCATCAACGGTCTCATTCTCAACAGGTTCCTCGATCACAACTTCCTCCGCAACAGCGGGCCCGACCACCTTAGTAGGCTCAATACGCCTTCGTTTAGAAGTACTGGCCTCAGCCACAATTTTCTTCTTCGAGCGACGTAAGGGTACATCAGGATTCTCAGTTGTGGTCACTTCGGTTGCTTTCAATACTGGCTCCTCCTCTCTAACAGCGGGCGTTTTCTCGCCGCGCTCAATAGTCACCCTTACTTGGCCTGAGCCAGAAACAACCGAGACAGGTTTCAAAACTAAAGCAGGAATCTTTCTCTGATTAGCGGCCTCTTCAACTGCCAACCGAACACCAGAACCCTCACCAATAGCCCTACTGGTATGCGACACATTTGCCCGCCTGGCAACAGCACCATCACTTTCACTCTCAGAATCAATAGCAAAATCTCTATCAACAAATTGCTCATCTTCACGCCTCTCAGCGGACCTCTCCATTTCATCTTCAACATCATACCCATCACCTTGGGCATCTTGTAGGCTTGACTCCAAAGGAATATCCCTTCTCCGTGCAGATATATCACCCAGCAATTCCGAGAGAGAATCATCCTCAGAAAATCTACCTTCTCCGGTTTCTTCTTGCTCAGATTCAACATTACTAGCAGCCACCTCTTCCTCTGCAACAACGGGCTCCTCATGCTCGACTTGCTCCATGCGCCCCGCACCAGCACCGTGCCCTGAAAGGTCAAAGGCATCTATGATGTTTTCTACCGCAAACATTCCGCGAACCCGCTTAGGTCTGGGCGGTTGAAGAAACATAAAATCAGCATACATCTTAGCCTCTTGCTCTATAGACAAAGTGGGATGAGGCTCCAAATCCACTTTACGGGGATCCAACACTACAAAGAAAACCACAACAAAACATCACATACAGAACATTACAAGAAACCAAAAGACCAAAACAAAACAAGGACTTACAACAATGTCTTCTTAAATCAACCGGGTCAATCAAATTACCCTCGGTCCATACCTCACCCAATGCCTTTACCAGTTTTACTAAAAAGTCAATCTCAACCTGGCTAAGACGGTTACGGTCCGTCCTGTAGGCACACTCCACTTTCTTCACAAAATTCTTGTGCCAAGCCAACTCACCGCCACCAACTACCAGAAACTCTTCCTGCCAACCTGCCATGCCCTTGGGAAATACGAATGGGCGGAACCCATCCAGAGCTTTTCCAATACGAGTTTGCGACTTTACAAACTGCAGCTCATAAAAGGGTTTTGCACGGCTGGCTTTAACATCAAATAAACAGAAAAAATCCCTAAATGTTGGCTGTTTGTTCAGCGCCTCGCAACTAGCTATAAACCAGTTAATAGACCTTATTGAATTGGGAGACATCTGAGCTAACGGACAGCGGAAATACAATCGAAAGAGATCCATCAAGAACTTATGAGGTGGGAACCTTAAACCCGCCCTGAAATGACTTACGGGAATGCAGACAGAATCATCATCAAAACGATGATACAATTTCTCACCGGGTACCGGCCGTCTCCAGAAATACCGATCTTCAATTCGCAACATCCTTTCCACATAATCACCCCAGTCATCGGCTCTAAACGTGCTGTCCTGTTGCAAATGAGCAAATTCGGCAAATTCAGCATCCATATCCGCCTTCGAATAAGGGGTTGGCACCACATTGCTCGCCCGCCATAGACTCTCGCAACTTTCAAAGTACTGATAGCGGTTTCTCGGCAACACAGTTGTATAACCCAACTGACCAATGTCCGCCCAACGCCCATACATGTTTACTAGGGGCCTTCTCTCACCAGTAGCGGGATCAACAAATTCATCACCCATCTGCAGACAAAAGCACAATTTTTCGCCTATTACCGCTACCAACGAAGATGGCCGTCACAGATGTCTGGTACACACATATTTTTTCAACAATTTTCCATTCTAATCGAAACAAACATTTCATATTCTATTCCCTCCAGAAACAACAAAACCCTAGAATCAAAAACCCATATGCACAACACTTACGAATATATACACATTAATATACAAAATACAAACACCTCATGAACAATACGAAATCATACACCTATTTTTACACAATTCAGGAAACGGATTGAAACCACCAAAACACCAATAACAAATACACAACCAACAATCACATATTACAAACCTTTACAGATTATACAATCGCCTCACACTTACAAATATTCGAGACATGCAAACCAAGGATATAAACACAAAACCAATCATATATGAAGAGACAAATTGCATGATGAAAAGAAACAGAAATCACAAAAGAAAAATACAAAGAAAGCATACCTCAAATCAGGAGTTTATATATGGCTTCAATGGCAGAATTACTCCACAAATCCAGAACAAGGGGAGCAGCATACTCAAAGAAGACAAAGAAAATGGAGAGAAAAAAGGAAAGAAAGACAGTAAAAACCTTAACAATTGATACACAAACCCATCTTTTATACGCGTGCGGCGCGTGTAATAAGGGTGAAAAGGTTGCAAAATTTTCGTGGATGGATAGGATTGGTCCACGTCACTCTTACAGCCGGTAGTAACTGCCTCGTTTCCAGCAAAACTGTCCACTATGCATTAACTTCCCACTCACTCATGACACATTACATCACAAAGGTACATTCTCTTTCCTCCCAAAGGTCATTTCTCATTAATACGAACTACAACTTATCATTTCACTTATTATTAACATTTAATATTATTCCCTCATTTATTTCAAAATTCTCATTTATTACCAATTATTACATTTATTCACAAGCACTACAAAAACGTTTCAAATAACACACCCGTCAAGCACATTAACCCGTTGTCAAAAATTCACATATTTTCACAAAAATTTTTCTAACTCCTAAGTGTTGCCCGCCAACACTTGGGGGGCATATTTTCACAAAGTTTTTCTAACTCCTAAGTGTTGTCCGCCAACACTTGGGGGGCATATTTTCACAAATTTTTTCTAACTCCTAAGTGTTGCCCGCCAACACTTGGGGGGCATATTTTCACAAAGTTTTTCTAACTCCTAAGTGTTGTCCGCCAACACTTGGGGGGCATATTTTCACAAAGTTTTTCTAACTCTTAAGTGTTGACCGCCAACACTTGGGGGGCACACAAGGTATCATTTTCAAAAATTTTCTCAAAACAAGCGGCATCTTTAGTTTCTCCTCCTCCTGTCCGCTAAACCGCACAGCAGGAGTGGGGGGCAATGATAGGTACCCGCTGTAAGCCTACAGCGGGCACCCGCTGTGAGCAACCCGCCGACCGCTATTGCACATCCACCTGTAACAAATACTCATTAATTACACATGTGTCATTTCATATTATCTTTACTAAAAAACAATCCACTTGACAAACAAATATCTTCACACAAATATATTTGCAAAATATCTTGTTACCTTGCTCACTAAGGCAGGGGACCATAAAGGCAACTAAGGGGACACAAAAGCATTCAAGCTATGACAAAAGCGGCTGTGTTAGAATCGAGGTATGTGGGAAAGGGACACTAATCACTGTTCCAATAGTGGCTCACTGTAGCTTTAACAGCATAACAAGTGGGTCACCAAGTGGGTGAACAGTTATTAGAAGACCTAGCCTATAAATACCCCCATTCTACACACAAGGTGGGAGATATACATTTTCAATAGCACAAAATTTACTACTCATTCTCTCCCTTTACACAGATACATTTTCACCCGTTTCGGTTATTATTATTTCGATTACTGATTCTCACACCGGAGGTGCTTGACGACCACCACCCCCGGGCGAGCATTATTTTGCAGATACCCAAACTCAGGTGAAGTACCCCCGGAACAGTGATCGGAAGCCATTAATCGACCGTGAGGATTATCAGTCCCCGAAGTAAGAGAGGTCTCTCTTCTTCCTGTTAAAAGCCTGGACAACTAGCAAAGAATCAAGTTCAAAAACTATATTTGTCATACTCTTCGATTTCACCCACGAAAGTGCTTCTCGGAACGCCATCGCTTCAGCAATCTTTGGATCAAAATCCCCCATGAATCTCCCTCCGTAACCAGCCACAAAATGACCCCTCTCATCCCTAAGCAAACAACCAAATGCACTCACCTTCCGTTCTGAGGATATGGCCGCATCTATATTGCATGAGGTTTTCGCCATTTAGAAACTCCAACCCTGCCGTCTCTGACCATCACTATGCTACTCGACTGAGCTACCCTCCACTGCTCCAGAAGATCACAGGCCGAACTAACTACTAACTGAGGAGTCTTAAAACAATTACGCCACACCACTGCATTTCTATGATTCCAAATACTCCAAGCCACCATACATAAAACCTCCATTTCCTTGTTGCACCAGTTGTCAAAGATCATAGCAAACCTCTGAAGTGTGTTTTGATCTTCCCTCCCATGGATGTTCAGACCCGTCTCTGACCAACATCTACTAGAAAATGAGCATCTTAAATCACGTTTTAATGATTACTTACTTCTATATTTGTGTCTCCTAGAAATATTGAAATTTTGATGTAATTACAATTATTTTTTTATAAACTACCGAGTTCCATAAATATCGTAATTTTTTATTTCGACCCATGCTTCGCACGAGCTATCATCTAGTAGATATAATACTAAACATAAAACAATATAATACTAAACATGAAACAAGAAAAGAGAACCAAATGTTGTTTTTACGTACTGTTGATGCAGAGTTTATAGTTCATATACAAGTGACGTTTATAATAAGTCAAATTGTTTCATGTTACACAAGACTGATTTTATCCAGAAAGCAACGAACTATGGTTCAGTCAATTATGCACAAATTTGTTCCATTACAAGAAGATTCTAATTTAGACAAATATTAGTCCAAACTCCAAACTTTTATATGAGAATATAAAAGGTTGTCTTCTTGATCACTATTTTATCTCTTCCTCTCCCATCTATACCCATCTGCACATATCCAACACAAATCATTCCTAACAGCTTCTTCATATATAATATATGCAGGTAGGTATTTGTATGTGCATATTTATTACATCGCTGTAGAATCATATTTAGCCAAAACGTGGATACCACTTATATTTTCATGTTCGAAAAGCTCTCTTCTTAGCCAAAATGTTCATCACTTACTCCCAAATCTTCCATTCATCTTAATACTTTCTTTGTGCTACATAACTGATTTGCATGTAGCCAAAGGAGAGAGCCAGAAAATGGAACTAGATTCCGAAAAATTACTCGTATTTTTATACCTTATTATCATTCTCGAATCTTTTTCATCTCATTCGTATGCATCAGCAACCAAATGTGATCACTCATGTGGCTCCAATTTACACCTCCCTTTTCCATTTGGCTTCTCCTCTGGTTGTGCTATCCAACTAAATTGCACTAGCAATGGAATTATCTCCGTAGGCAACTTCTCTGTACAAAAAATCACTAGCGACGCCATTTTAGTCAACCTTCCAGCTCAATGTAACAGGTCACTGGAAACCCTACACCAACTCTACAACACAAACTTTGCTCCAACAGCACGGAATGGAATCCTCCTCCACGACTGCTTAAGTCCAGTCACAGGTTGTTTGATTCCTACGACAATGGTTAAAACTAGTTTGGAGATGTTGGAATGTGGCACTTCATCTAATAAAAAGTACTAGCAGTGATAATAACAATAATACTATCAGTTGTTATTCGGAGCAAAGTGAGAGTAAGTACATTGATTATGAAAATGTGATGAGGACTAGTTGTCAAACCTTGGTAACAGCAATATCATCGGAGATTTCTGGTAATAGCTCAGAGGTGTCTTTGGATGTTCAAGTGGTTCAGTTGGGCTGGTGGCTGCAGGGGAGTTGTCATTGTTCGGATCATGCCACGTGTACTACAGTCACTTCTCCGGTCAATGGAATGGCTGGATATCGGTGTAGCTGCAATGAAGGGTATGCTGGTGATGGATTCCCTGGTGGGTTGGGATGCCGGAAAGGTATGTCACATCATGCATACTATTTTTTGGAATATCAGATGTCACGAGCTTGATTAATTTATGTATATAACCAAACGAGCATTTTAAACTTTGTAAATAACAAATTTAAAATCAAACATATTATCCAAATCCTCTATTTAAATTATTAAAGAACAGGATATGGTGGGTAGTCTTATTATTATTGACCCTGCAGGTTTATGAAAACTTATAACAACTCGGCAGTATTCAAACATATAGATTACAAAGCTGTTCATCAACCAACACTATTATTAAGATACCTTAATCATTGTTTAGTCGGGCTCTCTTTGGAATTATCTCTATTCACATGCAGTAATTATTTCAACAAATATATTTTAAACGACTAAAAATTTGAATTTAGGCATCTTCTCTTTAACAACATGCCACAATAATAAACCTCTGGTTTCTGATTACATGTATTTAGTGTAGGTACAAATATAAAATAAAATTAAAGTAATTTTATTATCTGAACAGAGTCGGGCTGCAATGCTTCAAAGTACTTGTCAGGCCACTGTGGAGGAACAGCTAGAATTGGCATATTGATTGGAGGTGATTTCCCTTCTTACATTTTTTTATTTGTATTTGCAAAGATTATTATCTCTGTCATTTTTATCATAAAAACTAGGTTAATCTAGACCAATAGAGACCTAACCATCCTGTAATAAATCATCTAAAGCAAAGATTGGTTCTTACATGCACAAATGTGAAACCTATACATGTCTCTCAACTTAGGTGTTGCTGCTGGAGCTCTTTTCATGGTCAGTTTCGGACTACTATGCTGTTTTCTTCGACGCCGCGCCAGTTTGATTAATGGAAAAAGAAGAAACAGCAAACTATTTGAAACAAAAGGCATCAGCATTCATGTATATCCCTACAAAATGATAGAGAAAGCAACTCAAAGCTTCTCTGATAAACATAGATTAGGCACAGGGGCTTATGGAACAGTCTACGCTGGCAAACTCGACAATGCTGATCTAGTAGCCATTAAACGGATGAAACATGGAGCAGATAATACAGACAACATTGAACAAGTCATGAATGAGATCAAACTCCTGTCTTCTTTAAACCACCCACACTTGGTACGCCTTCTAGGCTGCTCCATTGAGAGAGGTGAACAAATTCTTGTTTACGAGTACATGCCTAATGGGACATTGTTCCAACATTTACATGGTGACCGAGGCAGTGGACTTCTCTGGCGAATTCGCCTAAAAATTGCCTCAGAAACTGCTCAAGCCATTGCCTATCTCCACTCTGTAAACCCTCAGATATATCACAGGGATATCAAATCTAGCAACATATTGTTGGATAACGAGTACAATACTAAAGTTGCTGATTTTGGGCTTTCTAGGCTCGGTATGACTGAATCATCCCATATCTCGACTGCCCCACAAGGTACACCGGGGTACCTTGACCCTCAGTATCACCAAAATTTCCATCTTTCAGATAAAAGTGACGTTTACAGCTTCGGTGTGGTACTTATTGAGATCATTACGGCATTGAAAGCTGTTGACTTTACTCGAGAGCAGAATGAAGTAAACTTAGCATCATTTGCTATTGATCGGATTGGAACAGGACGTCTGGTTGAGATAATTGATCCACTCATAGTGCAAGATATGGATGATTTTACCATCTTATCATTGCTCAAAGTTGCAGAGCTAGCATTTACATGCCTGGCCTTTCATAGTGACACGAGACCTTCTATGGCTGAAGTGGCAAGTGAATTGGAACAAATTAGTAGGATAAGTACATCTGCATCCATAGAGGAGAATACCACTTTTTCGGTGGGCAAAGCATCATATAATTCAAGTGAAGTGCAAAGATGCAAGAGTTTGAGAGGGAATTCCTGTCTAGGGGTTTAAGTACCAACAAGCAGCCACCAGTTTACCTGCAACACTCGTGGTTAAGTTCTCTAAGCTCACCTTTAGCAAATAGTCGCCGAGCTATATCAAATAGTCACTAAACCATTCAGTTCGCTAATCAAGTAATTCTCATCTTATTTTTTAATGAGACCGCTCAAGTGCAGCGGTCTGATAAGCCTGTAAGGCTATGCCAAGAAAAAAAATTGCTGCAAAAAAATACATATGAGAATATGTACAAGGTACATATGGTTTTTGAACGAAACATCTTTACAAGAAAACATAAATATAACACTTTAATACACTTCAGGGATCCAAATCAAGTACGATTCTCATGTCTCTTCAAAATAAATAGAGATTTAACGACATTTCTTCACAAAAAGCATGACACTTCTGGGAATCAAAGGAGGTACCAAAAGATAAAGATAACGAACGTTATAAATACATAATGTAAATATGTAAAACCAGCAATCACCATACTTGAGTAGACAAATAGTCCCATTTATACATATCCGTGACTTGGATCAAGGCCTCCTTTTCTAAACCACCACCATAAAAAGGAAAAACCATATTACCCCTTTCAATTGAAGGAGATGTTGATCTCCTCACCACCGTTCCATCACGATCAAAAGCAACTAGTCCAACATCTTGTATAAAAAGACGACTCAACAACTTAGCTACATTTGATCTGCTACGAAGAGGAGGATGCCTCAACCATGACATAGTCGCGACAACATGCTTGCCGTATGAAGATACCTGTTTTTTGGAAACAGAAATCACTTCAAATGCATCATTTGTGTCCTTTAGTTTGAGATATCTTGCTTTTAGCGTCCGCCAAAACTTGGGGCCTGCACTGCCCCAATCATCCTCAATAATGAGTATGATTCTCTTCCCCACAAATTGCGACAACTTAACCTGTAAAGATAAGTATAAAAGCCAATAAGTAGAGTAGTATAAAACTTCTGAGCACTATACGAGAGTCGGATAGAACCAAGCTTAAAATGTTAAAAGAACTAACTTTAGGCCCATTTTTTCGTGTGACACAAGTGTTTGGATCCCAGAACATATCCAGCTTCAGTGTCTTTATATACTTAGCCTTCGACTTAGCAACTCTCATGCGGGTGAATGGATACGCCTTAATACCAAATCTCTGCAAGATATCGACGCCATACCTCATAATATTTTCCTTGCGGTCCAATAATTACAAGCCTTTGGATCTGGCCCGCGTCCCTCCAAATCCGCAGGAATTAAAAATTAGCTTAAAAAACTTGCACCTCGGGTCTTTAAACGGGAGTGCCAGCCAAGGCATTTTGCTGAATGTCTTCCAGAATGATTCTTCAGTTGCATATTCACTGGTCTCAAGTGAATCATGAACGTAAACAAGCACGATCTCAAAGTTTTTCTCTTTAGCCAACAGTTTCTCATAGGCTGTTTGAATTTTAATTGTAAGGTTAGTGGAATTGGTCTCTTCGTAAAAAAACAAGGCCACGACCTTATTTTCGAGATTATTTATGTACAGGTACCTCCTGCAGAGGATAGGTACGCACAAGAGCTTTGATGTACTTGTCACTAACTCTTGTAAAATTCACCACAGGGTGAAGACATACAAACACAAATGAGTACATCCCAAACTCTTACCAATTTACCACAGGGTGAGACATACAAGCAAAAATGATAAATCGCTCTTACATTTTACTAGTATTAAGAGATTTTTCTTCACATTGTATCCCCAAGTTAAGTTGATAGTGGCTTAGTAATTTGCATGGCTATGGTGTTTTGGAGGTCATGGCACTATTTAAGTATTACCAGAAAAGCTCCACCTTCTCTTTCTTTCCACCACTTCCCTAAAATGGTGTTTCATTCCTTGGTCCTTCTAATGTCTATGAAGGAACTGTGTACACATTAGCTGCCTTGTAACATGTATACTGGCTTCAAAACTATCTGATTCGTTGGTCCAATCCGACTGAACCAGACACCGGCCAGGTTCAATCTGGTCGGGTTCCAACCGGTTGGAATTGGAGTTAGAATTGATTTGTTACGGAACAGATGTAAACTAATAAAAAATAAGTATGTAGCTTCAACTTAAACATCTTAAAAACAAAATAAATATAACACTAATACATCCAAATCATATATAATCCAAATATGTCTTCATGTTTACATAAGATTGCGCATAACACATCAGGAAATCAAAGGAGGTACCAAAAGATAGAAAATAATTAGCTGAAAGACACTTCTCATTAGTCATTGCACAATACTGAGAGATAGAAAGATGCAGATGCAATTTTATCATCATGTTCGTGAGGCCCTCTCATGGATCAAGAATATGCAGATGCAGAGGGATGTAGTTACTAGAGGGATGTAGTTACTGTGGAATCAGACTCCCAACTTGCTGTTAAAGCGATTGCAAGTGATAGTTTAAATCTTTTAGAAGCTGGTGAGGTCGTTGAGTGTTGCAAGCTTTCTCTTGCAAGTTTGCATAGATGTTCAGTTGTTTTTATTCGGAAAATTGCTAACGAGGTAGTACATGAAGTGTTCACGTCTCCTCCTACGTGTTTGTTGGAGGCTCTTTCCAATGATCTTTTGTTTTGAATGAATGCCGTTTATTTTCAAAAAGAAAAAAAAAATCCTCAATGCATCCATCAAATAATAATCCACGCACTTGCTGCCATGATTAGGATTCCCTGGTGGGTTGGGATGCCGGAAAGGTATGTCACATCATGCATACTATTTTTTGGAATATCAGATGTCACGAGCTTGATTAATTTATGTATATAACCAAACGAGCATTTTAAACTTTGTAAATAACAAATTTAAAATCAAACATATTATCCAAATCCTCTATTTAAATTATTAAAGAACAGGATATGGTGGGTAGTCTTATTATTATTGACCCTGCAGGTTTATGAAAACTTATAACAACTCGGCAGTATTCAAACATATAGATTACAAAGCTGTTCATCAACCAACACTATTATTAAGATACCTTAATCATTGTTTAGTCGGGCTCTCTTTGGAATTATCTCTATTCACATGCAGTAATTATTTCAACAAATATATTTTAAACGACTAAAAATTTGAATTTAGGCATCTTCTCTTTAACAACATGCCACAATAATAAACCTCTGGTTTCTGATTACATGTATTTAGTGTAGGTACAAATATAAAATAAAATTAAAGTAATTTTATTATCTGAACAGAGTCGGGCTGCAATGCTTCAAAGTACTTGTCAGGCCACTGTGGAGGAACAGCTAGAATTGGCATATTGATTGGAGGTGATTTCCCTTCTTACATTTTTTTATTTGTATTTGCAAAGATTATTATCTCTGTCATTTTTATCATAAAAACTAGGTTAATCTAGACCAATAGAGACCTAACCATCCTGTAATAAATCATCTAAAGCAAAGATTGGTTCTTACATGCACAAATGTGAAACCTATACATGTCTCTCAACTTAGGTGTTGCTGCTGGAGCTCTTTTCATGGTCAGTTTCGGACTACTATGCTGTTTTCTTCGACGCCGCGCCAGTTTGATTAATGGAAAAAGAAGAAACAGCAAACTATTTGAAACAAAAGGCATCAGCATTCATGTATATCCCTACAAAATGATAGAGAAAGCAACTCAAAGCTTCTCTGATAAACATAGATTAGGCACAGGGGCTTATGGAACAGTCTACGCTGGCAAACTCGACAATGCTGATCTAGTAGCCATTAAACGGATGAAACATGGAGCAGATAATACAGACAACATTGAACAAGTCATGAATGAGATCAAACTCCTGTCTTCTTTAAACCACCCACACTTGGTACGCCTTCTAGGCTGCTCCATTGAGAGAGGTGAACAAATTCTTGTTTACGAGTACATGCCTAATGGGACATTGTTCCAACATTTACATGGTGACCGAGGCAGTGGACTTCTCTGGCGAATTCGCCTAAAAATTGCCTCAGAAACTGCTCAAGCCATTGCCTATCTCCACTCTGTAAACCCTCAGATATATCACAGGGATATCAAATCTAGCAACATATTGTTGGATAACGAGTACAATACTAAAGTTGCTGATTTTGGGCTTTCTAGGCTCGGTATGACTGAATCATCCCATATCTCGACTGCCCCACAAGGTACACCGGGGTACCTTGACCCTCAGTATCACCAAAATTTCCATCTTTCAGATAAAAGTGACGTTTACAGCTTCGCTGTGGTACTTATTGAGATCATTACGGCATTGAAAGCTGTTGACTTTACTCGAGAGCAGAATGAAGTAAACTTAGCATCATTTGCTATTGATCGGATTGGAACAGGACGTCTGGTTGAGATAATTGATCCACTCATAGTGCAAGATATGGATGATTTTACCATCTTATCATTGCTCAAAGTTGCAGAGCTAGCATTTACATGCCTGGCCTTTCATAGTGACACGAGACCTTCTATGGCTGAAGTGGCAAGTGAATTGGAACAAATTAGTAGGATAAGTACATCTGCATCCATAGAGGAGAATACCACTTTTTCGGTGGGCAAAGCATCATATAATTCAAGTGAAGTGCAAAGATGCAAGAGTTTGAGAGGGAATTCCTGTCTAGGGGTTTAAGTACCAACAAGCAGCCACCAGTTTACCTGCAACACTCGTGGTTAAGTTCTCTAAGCTCACCTTTAGCAAATAGTCGCCGAGCTATATCAAATAGTCACTAAACCATTCAGTTCGCTAATCAAGTAATTCTCATCTTATTTTTTCAAAAAAATACATATGAGAATATGTACAAGGTACATATGGTTTTTGAACGAAACATCTTTACAAGAAAACATAAATATAACACTTTAATACACTTCAGGGATCCAAATCAAGTACGATTCTCATGTCTCTTCAAAATAAATAGAGATTTAACGACATTTCTTCACAAAAAGCATGACACTTCTGGGAATCAAAGGAGGTACCAAAAGATAAAGATAACGAACGTTATAAATACATAATGTAAATATGTAAAACCAGCAATCACCATACTTGAGTAGACAAATAGTCCCATTTATACATATCCGTGACTTGGATCAAGGCCTCCTTTTCTAAACCACCACCATAAAAAGGAAAAACCATATTACCCCTTTCAATTGAAGGAGATGTTGATCTCCTCACCACCGTTCCATCACGATCAAAAGCAACTAGTCCAACATCTTGTATAAAAAGACGACTCAACAACTTAGCTACATTTGATCTGCTACGAAGAGGAGGATGCCTCAACCATGACATAGTCGCGACAACATGCTTGCCGTATGAAGATACCTGTTTTTTGGAAACAGAAATCACTTCAAATGCATCATTTGTGTCCTTTAGTTTGAGATATCTTGCTTTTAGCGTCCGCCAAAACTTGGGGCCTGCACTGCCCCAATCATCCTCAATAATGAGTATGATTCTCTTCCCCACAAATTGCGACAACTTAACCTGTAAAGATAAGTATAAAAGCCAATAAGTAGAGTAGTATAAAACTTCTGAGCACTATACGAGAGTCGGATAGAACCAAGCTTAAAATGTTAAAAGAACTAACTTTAGGCCCATTTTTTCGTGTGACACAAGTGTTTGGATCCCAGAACATATCCAGCTTCAGTGTCTTTATATACTTAGCCTTCGACTTAGCAACTCTCATGCGGGTGAATGGATACGCCTTAATACCAAATCTCTGCAAGATATCGACGCCATACCTCATAATATTTTCCTTGCGGTCCAATAATTACAAGCCTTTGGATCTGGCCCGCGTCCCTCCAAATCCGCAGGAATTAAAAATTAGCTTAAAAAACTTGCACCTCGGGTCTTTAAACGGGAGTGCCAGCCAAGGCATTTTGCTGAATGTCTTCCAGAATGATTCTTCAGTTGCATATTCACTGGTCTCAAGTGAATCATGAACGTAAACAAGCACGATCTCAAAGTTTTTCTCTTTAGCCAACAGTTTCTCATAGGCTGTTTGAATTTTAATTGTAAGGTTAGTGGAATTGGTCTCTTCGTAAAAAAACAAGGCCACGACCTTATTTTCGAGATTATTTATGTACAGGTACCTCCTGCAGAGGATAGGTACGCACAAGAGCTTTGATGTACTTGTCACTAACTCTTGTAAAATTCACCACAGGGTGAAGACATACAAACACAAATGAGTACATCCCAAACTCTTACCAATTTACCACAGGGTGAGACATACAAGCAAAAATGATAAATCGCTCTTACATTTTACTAGTATTAAGAGATTTTTCTTCACATTGTATCCCCAAGTTAAGTTGATAGTGGCTTAGTAATTTGCATGGCTATGGTGTTTTGGAGGTCATGGCACTATTTAAGTATTACCAGAAAAGCTCCACCTTCTCTTTCTTTCCACCACTTCCCTAAAATGGTGTTTCATTCCTTGGTCCTTCTAATGTCTATGAAGGAACTGTGTACACATTAGCTGCCTTGTAACATGTATACTGGCTTCAAAACTATCTGATTCGTTGGTCCAATCCGACTGAACCAGACACCGGCCAGGTTCAATCTGGTCGGGTTCCAACCGGTTGGAATTGGAGTTAGAATTGATTTGTTACGGAACAGATGTAAACTAATAAAAAATAAGTATGTAGCTTCAACTTAAACATCTTAAAAACAAAATAAATATAACACTAATACATCCAAATCATATATAATCCAAATATGTCTTCATGTTTACATAAGATTGCGCATAACACATCAGGAAATCAAAGGAGGTACCAAAAGATAGAAAATAATTAGCTGAAAGACACTTCTCATTAGTCATTGCACAATACTGAGAGATAGAAAGATGCAGATGCAATTTTATCATCATGTTCGTGAGGCCCTCTCATGGATCAAGAATATGCAGATGCAGAGGGATGTAGTTACTAGAGGGATGTAGTTACTGTGGAATCAGACTCCCAACTTGCTGTTAAAGCGATTGCAAGTGATAGTTTAAATCTTTTAGAAGCTGGTGAGGTCGTTGAGTGTTGCAAGCTTTCTCTTGCAAGTTTGCATAGATGTTCAGTTGTTTTTATTCGGAAAATTGCTAACGAGGTAGTACATGAAGTGTTCACGTCTCCTCCTACGTGTTTGTTGGAGGCTCTTTCCAATGATCTTTTGTTTTGAATGAATGCCGTTTATTTTCAAAAAGAAAAAAAAAATCCTCAATGCATCCATCAAATAATAATCCACGCACTTGCTGCCATGATTAGGATTCCCTGGTGGGTTGGGATGCCGGAAAGGTATGTCACATCATGCATACTATTTTTTGGAATATCAGATGTCACGAGCTTGATTAATTTATGTATATAACCAAACGAGCATTTTAAACTTTGTAAATAACAAATTTAAAATCAAACATATTATCCAAATCCTCTATTTAAATTATTAAAGAACAGGATATGGTGGGTAGTCTTATTATTATTGACCCTGCAGGTTTATGAAAACTTATAACAACTCGGCAGTATTCAAACATATAGATTACAAAGCTGTTCATCAACCAACACTATTATTAAGATACCTTAATCATTGTTTAGTCGGGCTCTCTTTGGAATTATCTCTATTCACATGCAGTAATTATTTCAACAAATATATTTTAAACGACTAAAAATTTGAATTTAGGCATCTTCTCTTTAACAACATGCCACAATAATAAACCTCTGGTTTCTGATTACATGTATTTAGTGTAGGTACAAATATAAAATAAAATTAAAGTAATTTTATTATCTGAACAGAGTCGGGCTGCAATGCTTCAAAGTACTTGTCAGGCCACTGTGGAGGAACAGCTAGAATTGGCATATTGATTGGAGGTGATTTCCCTTCTTACATTTTTTTATTTGTATTTGCAAAGATTATTATCTCTGTCATTTTTATCATAAAAACTAGGTTAATCTAGACCAATAGAGACCTAACCATCCTGTAATAAATCATCTAAAGCAAAGATTGGTTCTTACATGCACAAATGTGAAACCTATACATGTCTCTCAACTTAGGTGTTGCTGCTGGAGCTCTTTTCATGGTCAGTTTCGGACTACTATGCTGTTTTCTTCGACGCCGCGCCAGTTTGATTAATGGAAAAAGAAGAAACAGCAAACTATTTGAAACAAAAGGCATCAGCATTCATGTATATCCCTACAAAATGATAGAGAAAGCAACTCAAAGCTTCTCTGATAAACATAGATTAGGCACAGGGGCTTATGGAACAGTCTACGCTGGCAAACTCGACAATGCTGATCTAGTAGCCATTAAACGGATGAAACATGGAGCAGATAATACAGACAACATTGAACAAGTCATGAATGAGATCAAACTCCTGTCTTCTTTAAACCACCCACACTTGGTACGCCTTCTAGGCTGCTCCATTGAGAGAGGTGAACAAATTCTTGTTTACGAGTACATGCCTAATGGGACATTGTTCCAACATTTACATGGTGACCGAGGCAGTGGACTTCTCTGGCGAATTCGCCTAAAAATTGCCTCAGAAACTGCTCAAGCCATTGCCTATCTCCACTCTGTAAACCCTCAGATATATCACAGGGATATCAAATCTAGCAACATATTGTTGGATAACGAGTACAATACTAAAGTTGCTGATTTTGGGCTTTCTAGGCTCGGTATGACTGAATCATCCCATATCTCGACTGCCCCACAAGGTACACCGGGGTACCTTGACCCTCAGTATCACCAAAATTTCCATCTTTCAGATAAAAGTGACGTTTACAGCTTCGCTGTGGTACTTATTGAGATCATTACGGCATTGAAAGCTGTTGACTTTACTCGAGAGCAGAATGAAGTAAACTTAGCATCATTTGCTATTGATCGGATTGGAACAGGACGTCTGGTTGAGATAATTGATCCACTCATAGTGCAAGATATGGATGATTTTACCATCTTATCATTGCTCAAAGTTGCAGAGCTAGCATTTACATGCCTGGCCTTTCATAGTGACACGAGACCTTCTATGGCTGAAGTGGCAAGTGAATTGGAACAAATTAGTAGGATAAGTACATCTGCATCCATAGAGGAGAATACCACTTTTTCGGTGGGCAAAGCATCATATAATTCAAGTGAAGTGCAAAGATGCAAGAGTTTGAGAGGGAATTCCTGTCTAGGGGTTTAAGTACCAACAAGCAGCCACCAGTTTACCTGCAACACTCGTGGTTAAGTTCTCTAAGCTCACCTTTAGCAAATAGTCGCCGAGCTATATCAAATAGTCACTAAACCATTCAGTTCGCTAATCAAGTAATTCTCATCTTATTTTTTAATGAGACCGCTCAAGTGCAGCGGTCTGATAAGCCTGTAAGGCTATGCCAAGAAAAAAAATTGCTGCAAAAAAATACATATGAGAATATGTACAAGGTACATATGGTTTTTGAACGAAACATCTTTACAAGAAAACATAAATATAACACTTTAATACACTTCAGGGATCCAAATCAAGTACGATTCTCATGTCTCTTCAAAATAAATAGAGATTTAACGACATTTCTTCACAAAAAGCATGACACTTCTGGGAATCAAAGGAGGTACCAAAAGATAAAGATAACGAACGTTATAAATACATAATGTAAATATGTAAAACCAGCAATCACCATACTTGAGTAGACAAATAGTCCCATTTATACATATCCGTGACTTGGATCAAGGCCTCCTTTTCTAAACCACCACCATAAAAAGGAAAAACCATATTACCCCTTTCAATTGAAGGAGATGTTGATCTCCTCACCACCGTTCCATCACGATCAAAAGCAACTAGTCCAACATCTTGTATAAAAAGACGACTCAACAACTTAGCTACATTTGATCTGCTACGAAGAGGAGGATGCCTCAACCATGACATAGTCGCGACAACATGCTTGCCGTATGAAGATACCTGTTTTTTGGAAACAGAAATCACTTCAAATGCATCATTTGTGTCCTTTAGTTTGAGATATCTTGCTTTTAGCGTCCGCCAAAACTTGGGGCCTGCACTGCCCCAATCATCCTCAATAATGAGTATGATTCTCTTCCCCACAAATTGCGACAACTTAACCTGTAAAGATAAGTATAAAAGCCAATAAGTAGAGTAGTATAAAACTTCTGAGCACTATACGAGAGTCGGATAGAACCAAGCTTAAAATGTTAAAAGAACTAACTTTAGGCCCATTTTTTCGTGTGACACAAGTGTTTGGATCCCAGAACATATCCAGCTTCAGTGTCTTTATATACTTAGCCTTCGACTTAGCAACTCTCATGCGGGTGAATGGATACGCCTTAATACCAAATCTCTGCAAGATATCGACGCCATACCTCATAATATTTTCCTTGCGGTCCAATAATTACAAGCCTTTGGATCTGGCCCGCGTCCCTCCAAATCCGCAGGAATTAAAAATTAGCTTAAAAAACTTGCACCTCGGGTCTTTAAACGGGAGTGCCAGCCAAGGCATTTTGCTGAATGTCTTCCAGAATGATTCTTCAGTTGCATATTCACTGGTCTCAAGTGAATCATGAACGTAAACAAGCACGATCTCAAAGTTTTTCTCTTTAGCCAACAGTTTCTCATAGGCTGTTTGAATTTTAATTGTAAGGTTAGTGGAATTGGTCTCTTCGTAAAAAAACAAGGCCACGACCTTATTTTCGAGATTATTTATGTACAGGTACCTCCTGCAGAGGATAGGTACGCACAAGAGCTTTGATGTACTTGTCACTAACTCTTGTAAAATTCACCACAGGGTGAAGACATACAAACACAAATGAGTACATCCCAAACTCTTACCAATTTACCACAGGGTGAGACATACAAGCAAAAATGATAAATCGCTCTTACATTTTACTAGTATTAAGAGATTTTTCTTCACATTGTATCCCCAAGTTAAGTTGATAGTGGCTTAGTAATTTGCATGGCTATGGTGTTTTGGAGGTCATGGCACTATTTAAGTATTACCAGAAAAGCTCCACCTTCTCTTTCTTTCCACCACTTCCCTAAAATGGTGTTTCATTCCTTGGTCCTTCTAATGTCTATGAAGGAACTGTGTACACATTAGCTGCCTTGTAACATGTATACTGGCTTCAAAACTATCTGATTCGTTGGTCCAATCCGACTGAACCAGACACCGGCCAGGTTCAATCTGGTCGGGTTCCAACCGGTTGGAATTGGAGTTAGAATTGATTTGTTACGGAACAGATGTAAACTAATAAAAAATAAGTATGTAGCTTCAACTTAAACATCTTAAAAACAAAATAAATATAACACTAATACATCCAAATCATATATAATCCAAATATGTCTTCATGTTTACATAAGATTGCGCATAACACATCAGGAAATCAAAGGAGGTACCAAAAGATAGAAAATAATTAGCTGAAAGACACTTCTCATTAGTCATTGCACAATACTGAGAGATAGAAAGATGCAGATGCAATTTTATCATCATGTTCGTGAGGCCCTCTCATGGATCAAGAATATGCAGATGCAGAGGGATGTAGTTACTAGAGGGATGTAGTTACTGTGGAATCAGACTCCCAACTTGCTGTTAAAGCGATTGCAAGTGATAGTTTAAATCTTTTAGAAGCTGGTGAGGTCGTTGAGTGTTGCAAGCTTTCTCTTGCAAGTTTGCATAGATGTTCAGTTGTTTTTATTCGGAAAATTGCTAACGAGGTAGTACATGAAGTGTTCACGTCTCCTCCTACGTGTTTGTTGGAGGCTCTTTCCAATGATCTTTTGTTTTGAATGAATGCCGTTTATTTTCAAAAAGAAAAAAAAAATCCTCAATGCATCCATCAAATAATAATCCACGCACTTGCTGCCATGATTAGGATATCCGTGAGAGTAACCAGTTTCATTCTATAGTTTAATTGCCCTTCATTCTTTAAGATATTAACAACAATGCCATTATCACAGAATAATTACTATATGAAATAAATTTACAAAATCAATCGTGTAAGATTAGATCTATTAGTTCTTGACAGGAAGGTTCAAAATTTTATTAATAATTACTTTTCAAATACCTTATATATTCGTAGAAAAAAGTGAGCACACTTGTGAGAAATATTCATGAGTTGTTATTAAGCACAAGTTAGTAAGATATGATCAGAAGCTGTTCACGAACATAATTATTTATCAATGACCCGAACCCGAACAAGATTTTTTGCTCAACTTAAAGCTCGAGTTTGCAGGGTCCAAGTGCACTAAATTTATAACAAGTCTAACCCAAACACTGGAGAGTCCTTTATGAAGTATGTGCTTGGTTAATCTTGAGAGTAGCCGATGCCATTAACAGAAAATCGCATACATATTTTTCAATGCTGAAGATCCGTCTAGTCATTGTCCCATGAAGCTACTTGCACTAACCAACAATCATACCCTCGCGGTCACACTTTATGTTATTATACACGAGTCTCTCCCAGATGATCTCAATAATCAACAATAGCCTCCTGCAAAGAGAAGCATTATCATTTTAGCCGACAAAAGAACAATCAAAAGAAAAACAGATTGCAATCACTAAAGGTTTGCTTGGATAGCAGAATTGGAGGGAAAGGAGAGGGTAAAATAATAGATTGGGAAAAGGGTTTACTCTTATTTGGATGTTCTTAAGGGATTGGGAAGCAAAGAGAGCATCCATGGAGGGGGTGATCGAGAGAGGAGAGTTCCCTCAAATTTTTTCCAATGAACACCTTGACTTGATTTGTTGGAAAGGAAGGATCCCACTTATCCAAATAGAGAATTTTGGACCCTTTCCTCGAGTGTGTTTGGCATTATTTAAAATAAGTTAATTTTGACTTAATGAAGGTGTTTTTAACTTAAAGTAGAAAGTAAAATTATTTACTTTAAGTTGAATGAATGTGTTTGGGTAATTTTTTTTAAAGTTAAACGAGGGTTTAATAATTTTGACTTATAAAAATTTTAAAATTCATAATATTTTAACTTTACAAGAGTCCTGAAACAAAAATAAAAATAAAAAAATTTGGATAAGTCATAAGTCCTAAGTCAAAAGTATTTAAAAGGAACTTATGACTTAAAGGAGTTTTTCAACTTAAAGCTTAGCTTTAAGTAAGTTACACAAACAGAGCATTTTTAACTTAAAGGAGCGCTTTCTCCTTTAAGCAACGGTAGCCAAACAGGCTGCTTACCTCAATTCCTCTCCATCCCAACAAATTGTATAAAACCTAATAAATTGTTATTAGGTTCAGACACTAGGAGAGAAGTATTGTCTAAGGGGTGCTCTATTAGATTTTCAACACTGAGCAGACATTTATTGGGTGCACAGAAACATTGAAGTCTAGAGAAGTTTTGTGTACGAAAACGAGTGGCAGAAACAAAAAACTTATTCATAATTATAGAATCAGTAGCAGTTGTGCCTTGATAATGACCATCAACACTGATCTTCGATCTACACAAACAGTAATGGGACACCAAAAGTGAGACACTCACCCTCTTTGTTCTCATCTCCCTCTGCTTTCCCCTTTTACCTCATCCTCCCTCTTTTGATCATCCTTATTTCCGCTTGTTTCCTCTTTTGCCATAGCTGCCTTTCTTGCTGCCCTTTCTTTTTTCTTCCTCTGCTTCTTTGTATTATTATGTCCCACCTGCATCTTCACCAATTCAGCCTCTGCCTTGGCGGCTCTTGCTGAAATAAATATTAACATACATGTAATGATACATAAAACTATAGTATGTACATAAATCCACTGAGAAATGCCAACAGTAGACCAACATTATGATTCAAATTCTAAAATAATTCATTTAACACGTACATGAACAAGATTACGTCGCTTCCATACCTGTCAGCAATTGTTCTAATATTTTGAATTTGAGCTGTATATTTTCATCTGCATATTTGCCTCCTTCGAGATAGTCTGGAACTTCATCTGCATACTTTAGTGCGTGTGCATATAGATCAAAAGCCAGTTTCAGGTGATCACATGGCACTTTGAAAGAAAACTCCTTGCTATTAGTCATTGTGAAAAGCTTCCCAGCAACCATGTACGAATCAGCAAATCTCATCCTCCAATTATCCCCCAAATTTTCATAACTTGTTAGGCAATAATAAGCTAACCTGTAAGCCGAATCAATGTTCCCCAACAAATAATGAAGTCTAAAACTCAATTCAAATAGAAGTCCTAATACATCTTTCTGGTTTTCATATTTCAAGAGAAGTGACCGAGTTTTTTCTAAAGCCTTCTCATTTTCACCTGCCCTAATTTGCTGCACTATTCCATCTACAGATAGAGTTAGGGCTTCCATATCCATCTCTTTCTTCTTCTCCCGGCCTCTCCACTTGGGGTTTCTCTCAATTAGGTTTTCCCAAAAATAAAATTTATATTCACACAGTGATTTTATATTCGGCCCCACATAAAAGCCTTAAAAATATGGACCGGGCCCAGCACTTTCAACTAGCTCTATTATAAAACCTCCCGTAAAAACCTAGCCTTTTAGCCCACCTCCAACAAACCACCATAAAATCTGATTATTACTCTAATATATTAGTATTTTATTATTGTATATAAATTTTTATGTAATCTACACTATTACAAATAACAATAGGGCTTTTTTTAAAAGTACAAATACTTACGTAATTTTTTTTAAAAATACGGTTTCCTGGATATGTTATTTTACATATACCATCAACTACTTTATAATTTTGAAAAATACAACACACATTTTTTACACAGATTAAGTTTCAAACACAAGCTTTTGTTATCAACTCTTCCAACTCTATATCAGTCGTCATCAAATTCTAAGTATGTGTTGCTAGATTCTCAGTTGTAAACTTTCGAGAAGGTATGCTATATATTATTGCTTTCAATTTTTTCGTGTATTTATGAGTTGCAATTGATGTTCAATTACTTAAGTTTTGATTTCGAGCTCATATAGTTTCTGTGTTCAATTTTAGTCGTTTCAGTTGCAATTATGGGTTACAATGACTGAATCACCATTGGTATTAAATTTTGTGATTTTGCAACCCAAACAACATGTTAATTCAGCTATTTATTTTTAATTCAAAGATTATTTAGTTGTTGTGGTTGATTTTAGTTGCAATTTGTTAGTTTCGAAAACCTAGATTCATTAATTTCATACTAGATTGCTTGAATTTAGAATGTTTACAAAGTGTTTGATAAAATGTCACAGTGAATTATGAAGTTGCAAATTCTGAATTTTGGTTTCTTTTGAAGTTGCAAATAGTTGGTTATAGTGTGGTTTGTGTTGCGCAGCAAGTTGACAACTTACGCAGCCTGTTATGCAACTTACGCAACTTCAATCAACATTTCAAATTAAAATAGAATAAATGTTGCATTTTAGGTTACAAAAGTTGCAGATCGTTGTTAGGAATAAGTGATGATGTAATGATGCAAATAGTCTATCAGTTCCTAGTAGTCCCTGAACAGGTGATTACATCACATGGCACTTAGAGAAATTAAAAGTGGTTTATGTTGTTGCCAGGCTTTCAATCTCTTTGTGTATTTTTTTAAGTTGCAATTGCGGTTCAATTTCGTAGGTCTTGATTTTGAGCTCATGTAGGTATTATGTTTGATTTTTGTTGTGTTTAGTTGGAATTAAGGTTTATTATGACCAAATCACCATTGATCTTGAGTTTTGTGACTTTTAGATCCAAGCAACATGTTAATTCAATGTTTTTTTATGATTTCGAGCTCGTCTAATTGTTTTGGTTGATTTTGGTTGTTTTTTAATTGCAATTAAGGTGTATTATAAATCAATCATAAAATTTTGAAGCAAAGAAGCAACATAATTGTTAATATTTCACCTCGAATTGTTCATTTTGAACTGTTTGTTAAAATCTTTTTAATTTTGTGTGTGATGGATTGTTTAGGTTGGAAAAGCTGTGAGTTTATTGTTTAATTTTGATTAGTTATATGATGTTCATTTGAATTGCGGAATTTTGTATTGATTTTTTGTTTTCATTTGTGTTCCAAGCTTTGTGGCTACGGAGAATTTGAGAATTGAAGCTCTAATGGCTGACGTAAAGAAGCAACAGAAGAAGAACATTTTAGTATCTAATGGTTTTTTATATTTTGCTTTTGCTTTCGTTTTCTTATCTTGGAGTATGTTCCAAGATGATGCTTTTTGTTCTAGGCGGTTTGTTCTGTTTTTTATTAAAGGTGTACTCTCTTTGGTCTTGTAAAATCAGATTCAAATTTTGACAATATGATTTTATGTGGAATAGGCCCCGCAGGGATACCAATCTCAAAAGTAAGAGTTAACTATTTGTATAAGTTGCAACTTTTGCAATCTTGTTTGCAACTCTTGTAACCATATTTGTAAAGGTTGCAATCATGGTTGCAACTCCTACAACCTTGTTTGCAACTTTTGCAACCATATGTGTAACTTATCAATATCAGTTGCAAACAGAACGAATATGAGACATGTAAGGAATAAGTAATATTTTGTTGTGTTTTAAATCTAGTAGAGATATGTATAAATGTTTAGCAAAATACATCTATTTCAGCAACTACTCAAAATGAAGTGTATATTTGTTCTACAACTATACACAGATTAAGGTTGCTACTAATTAAAGAAGAAACCCAGCAACACCAATCACCATGACATAAAAAACACCAAATATTATGGCATAAGATTTTACAAAAAAATATTCGCATCGGTTGCAAATACTTTTTTGTTAGTTGCAAATATAATGGCATAAACTTGAATACAGAAAAGTGATGCATAAGTTGCAAACAATGTTGCAAAAGTTGTAAAATTGTTGCAAATATAATGGTTGCAATCTTTGCAAACATGGTTGGTGAAGTTGCAAATAAGGTTGCAAAAGTTGTAAAATTGTTGCAACCATGTTTGCAACTTCTGCAACCATGGTTGCAACCTTTGCAAACATGGTTGCAGAAGTTGCAAACAAGGTTGCAAAAGTTGTAAAATTGTTGCAACCATGGTTGCAACCTTTGCAAATATGGTTGCAGAAGTTGCAAACACGGTTGCAAAAGTTGTTACTACTTCTCTTATTTACATCTCAGTAAAACTAGTACCAAAACAATTACTTCCAACAACACTGCTACTGTGACTAGTGGGGCTGTGAGAGGACGAATCTGAATCACTATAATGATTCACTAATCCATCATTCTCATCATTCTGCGAATTAACCTCCAAAACCTTAATAATCCGATCCCTCTCATTACGCAAAGAAACACGAATCTCTCCACCGATAACATTCAATTCATCCTTGCTCTCCGTATTCTATCACTACACATATCAATAAACAAACGATCATAACCAATAATATACATTGCATAAACAAAATTACAATCCCTCACTCCTGCCATAATTATCCGTAAAGCAATTACTAAATTTTCCATCACCTTACGTAGAATCCAACAGGGATACACAATTTTCCTCCATGTCGTCGTCAGCATTTTTCACATATTATAATCTACCCAAATAACCCAGGTACCAAATTTTGCTTAAAATCTCAAATCTACTATAAAGTCAGTACAGACACCCCGTAAATCATGTTTAATTCCAGCAGTTCAAGTGACTAATAAGATTTGAATGTACAAGACGTAGTAAGCAATAATTAATATTAAAAAGAAAGACAAGAAGAAATGCAAAGATCTATACTAGATAAAACTAAATATAACCATCCATTACATTACATAAATTAACTAAAATAGAAAGATATTTCTTAAATTATATAGAAACATCATTAACACTACATAAACTTGTTCGTAACTCATGTACAACACAACAAGATCTCATCATTAAGATGAGTAACATCTAAAGATGAACGCTTTTTGCCACTAGAAATCCAAAACGAGGTCACCCCAGCTGCGCTCAATCCAGCGACCAACGCTAAATCGATTACCCTGTTGTTTTCAATAACCTATATATTATAAGAAAATCCCATATCATATACAAATACTATGTATAAATCACACACAAACAAAACATATGATTACTAGTAATACAAATACTTGTATCTTCAGTTGTGTCTGCTTTAAATTTGTATCGATCGCATTGTTCTTGTGTTTTTCATACTACAACTCACACATAAGATTAGCTAGTTTCACTCCTTAAAATTTGTATAAATTAGCAATCCACTTGTGTACATTAAATTATCATACTTGCGTGCTCAAAGCCCTAATTATCATGTGCAGGTTTAACAAAATTAGTTTTTATAACACATATAATGCCACGACCACCACTTCCAGCAGCATTCCAAACCCTCCAAAATGGCTTAATAAGTCAGTTTTTGTGATAGACACAGAACCCTTGATCATCAAAATGAAATTTAGCATCTTTTACAAATCCAACTATGACATTAGCAAACGCTTGAATTGACCCTTTACCAAAACATCAGCAACTCGAAACGTTTAACTGCATCTAAAATTTAAAACTCATTATGACGACTATTTCCCTTCAAAGAGAAGGCCACTAGTGGGACTCTATTGTCCTTTGAAATAATGTTAAAACGTCTTGTTTTCACCAAACCTTCTTTTATCACCATCGCGTTATCTTGACAATTCTCGATTATATTCGATAACCCTGGTATCAAAGATCAGTTCTTTATCAGATCAATTTCAAAAAAATAATTAAATAATGTAAATGAATTGATAATATATAATTTGATTCTAACCTCATAAACCAAGCGAATTAGTTGATAATACTACGCAATGGCCTGACTTGAACCTAATGATCAAATAAATAAGATCATAAAATCATTATTTGTGTACTGGATACCAAATAATACGATCTGCAACCTTTGTAACCTAAAATGCAACTTTTATTCTATTTTAGTTTTATAAGTTGATTGAAGTTGCATAACATGTTGCGTAAGTTCAAAGTTGCATAAAATATTGCATTGATATCAACTTGTTGCGCAACACAAATCAACTACAACCAACTAATTTGCAACTTTGTAATTCACTATGACATTTTATCAAACACTTTGTAAACATTCAAAATAAACTACTTAACATACTAAGTTGCAACCTACTATGCACTGAATTTACAACTAATCTGGAAAAGACTAATGAATAAGCCACTAAAGCGACATATTAAGAAACGTAAATTAAACTACCAAATTCACAATCAACACATAGTAATTGACATATAATTATATTGTACGACTCTATATACACATGAGAAAACACGTTTTAATCCAGAATTAAAAAGTTCAAATACCTAATTTGAACTTTAGCCTGTAGTGCATCAAATTGATGCCGAATAAACAAAATTTGATCGATGTCGGAGAACTCCCCGTTGCCACTCCGATTGAGAAGGTGCCCCTGCGGGGCCTGCTCTAAGAAGATCGTAAAATTTACAAAAACTGATGAAAGATAGACAGAGATGAATAGAAGGAGGAGTAAGAAGAACTGCTAATCGTATTTCAAAAAATTTACAAAAGTAATTATATAGGGGACCGTATATTTGAAAAAATGAAAGTATAAAACTGAAATAAAAATAAGATGGGATTAAAAACGGAAAAAAGATTAAAAAAAGTAGTATTTCAGGCAAATTCCCATAAAAATATATATATTTTAGACATATATCTCAGGAAATTTTTCCTAAGATACATGCCAAATATCCTTTAAATCTTGCTGGACCCGCATGGCTAATTAAAAATCTCTGAATTTACTCAAATGTCCATCCCATTTTTATATATAAAGATTAGCTATCTCAGGGAACTTACCTGAGATATATCTCAGGCTCCCTACTATATATATATATATATATATATATTCATTACTAATAAAAATATACTAGCTTAAATCTCGTGCAATGCACCGGGTTGTTTTTAAATTTTTTTAAAAATAAATAGGTCATACAGATGTGCTTAAATTAAATTAGTTATACGTGTTTTAATTAAAATATGTTTTTAATATGAATAGACCCTTTTGATATAGTTTATTTTTTTAAGTAAAATTATTTTTTTAAATAATTTGGCCCGTTAATATATTCTTTGAAATAAAAATCACAGTCCAATTGAAACATGTATTTTCCTATTAGTAGTATTTTATGATATTTTTTAAAGTGAGATCCAGTTTTTTTTGTCATAAAAGGATTCAAATTTTATTAATCACTCGACAAAACATAACAAAAATCGAGTTGGACATCTCTCACCCTCAAAACGATCAGCTATACAGAACAATTGTTTTTTAGAAGGTGAGAGGTCAAACCAGTTCACCAACACACACGTCCACTTTACATTTTTGTTACTCAAACTTGCTAGAAGAATTCGACATTCTTTTATCACTCTCCCTAAGTACAAGAAACACATAAAGGAGCTGCGAATGACTTGTACAATCTCCAAGCAATCAGACTCAATAGTCTCCGTTCTTCACCCAACTTAATGCTTCACGAATTCCTATTACTTCAGCCAAGTCTGCACTAGGTCGTCCTCTTAAGCATTTTGATCTAGCTTCAATCAATCTGCCTTCATGATCACGGGCTACAAAAGCATAACTCTTTCGTCGGTGGAAAAAAGAAGAATGCAAGTGACTGCTAGAAAGGGTAAAAGGAACAGATGCATTGAGTGTGTAATTAAATTCCTCAATACATTCGAATTTGATGAGCTGAGAAAGTGAGAAACGAACAATTTATAGTGAATGGATACATTGCAAAGCAAGATACGAGCTAGTGATGTAAGACTTCACCTAAAACTATACACATGTAAAATATGAAATCCCTTAAACCCAGCTTATCTAACAAATTCAGTTACAGAAGTAATGAATCATAACTGATCACACATCTTAAAATTTTCGGTGCGATCCTGGATACATATTGATACCATTGCAGAAAGTCCTGTTGGGCGACAAATGGTGAGATGTGAGTAAACACAAAACACGAAGATCGATGGCATTTTAGAACAGAAATGAAGAAACACAAAAAAGAGCATGTGCAAAAATATATAGCATGGACAGACCTGTATACAAAGTACGTAGAACCAAAGTACATTGAAAAGCTGTTTCAAATCTCATCAAAATTGTTTGATAAAATCGTAGGAAAAACTAGTAATTAATTCTATGACCAATAAAACTCAGTAGATAAAATGTAATTTCATAAATTGCATTTTACATCTCCTAACTTTAAATTTGAATCACAATTCCTTATACATTTTTTAACAAAAAAATATTGTTTTAATGAATATTTTGACAAATGCAATATAAAATTATTTTGATTATATAATTTATATTTTAAGATGGTATAAATATATGTTAATAATGTTATACGTATCATACATTATAATAATCCCAACTTATTTAATTATAATATGTTAGTTCAATGTTTGATAAATATATTGTTATCAATTAATGGTAAAAAAATAATACCAGATTAAATATTAAAATTTTAAAAAAAATGGAAAACTAGTGACATGTTTAAAATATAAAATGCGTATAATCACGACAACAATTTTGTATCGCATTTGTCATAGAATTCGTTAAAAAAAATATTATTTTGAATAGAAAATGTATAAGTGGTTGTGGTTTAACCTATGATTTAAGGTTGGGGTCGGGAATGCAAATTGAAATTTATGAAAATATGTACACATAAATGAATATGGAGTAATGATAGGGGATATAAAGTGTAATTAACTCTTAAAAGAAAATTTCTCAAAAAAAAACCTCTTAAAAGAAAAGAATGAGGAGGTTGTTATTGCATACTCCATCCATCCCAAAATACATGTCCATTTTGAAAAATGAATTTGTCTCTGATGTGTGTTGAAAATAAACCCTAAGAATACAATTAATGATACATTAATTTAGCTCAGAACGGCCCAAGGTTAAAGCCCAATTACAAGGCCCAGAACCCTAAATATAATTATAATTTCGTGGCTATTAAATGAGCCAAATAAAAGACTCTGTTATTGAGTCCAAAAGGAAACCAAATCATCCTTGGAGTGGCCTCCAATGAATACAACTGTAATGCTTATCCTCCTTCCACCCGGAAGGATCTAGAATTGGGCCTAAGCCGTACCTTACTTACCATGACACCAAATTCTATTTTAATTCTAGGGTTCTCATCACCTATATAAGGACCTGATTCCACACAAACAGAACTACGTTTTTTGGCTTGATTCTCTTCTACAGAGATACGTAGGCATCTTGTGAGGGCAGATTAAGTCACGAAACACTCGATCAGCCATTAAAACTCGAAGCTCTCCCTAACCCTAGAATTCAATACGTAATAAATACAACATAATTTTCGTTCCACAACATTTGGCGCCGTCTGTGGGAAACGAATATCAACCATGGTTACCACCAGAAGAACACCAGCACTCTCTGAAACTAACACCAACACCACTGCACCCCCGATTGGGGAACAGCTACCCCCAGGGATGGTTTCCCAGAATCAAGTTCCTCAGACTCAAGGGATCGGTACGCAAGCTCTTGGATCGTTACCTTTGGTGACGAATCCCTCTACTCAAGGGACGAATCCCCTATAGATGATAGTCTCTCCTCTTGGGGGTCAGTCCATTCCCCCCACCGCTCAGATCTCTACTACCGTGATTCCAGCAAGCACGAACCCGATGTATGGGTTGCAAAATTATCCCCCGTATCAGCCTGGACCAAGTTGTCATGCTCTCCAGATACGCGATCCGTACGTCCCACCTTACATAAGGGGTTTGGGACCCAATCAAGGCCAACAATACCAAGATTACTTCGGTCCATACTCTGATGATTTATCCTCGGAAGACGAGGATATACCGCATAGGAGGCATCGTCCAAGTAAGGAACCTGTTGGGCAACATCGCCGAAGGATCCATGATGGACCTCCCCTAACAGCTGCTGGAAAGATTAAGGCCCATGAGGCCAAGATCCAGAAACTGAAAGAGGATATAAAATAGGAGCAACAAAGACAGAATCAGGGTCAACCCCCACCAACGATCGGAGGAGAAATTTCATTTGTTGATTTGGAAGAAACCCCGAGGAGAGAAAGAAGGGTTGAGATCCCTAGAGACACAAGGGTCGAAACCTCTAGAGGCAACCCCAAAGACCTAATGCCCCTCGGGGATCCTGATGATCCGACACCTCTGTTCACGGAGGAGGTGATGAATGCGCGCATATCATGAAAGTTTAAGATGCCCAGCATAAAAGGCTACGATGGAAAGGGAGATCCCGCTAATCATGTAAGGACGTTCTCAAACGCGCTTCTGTTGCAACCGACAAGTGATGCCCTGAAGTGTAGGGCATTCCCTCAAACCCTGTCAGGTATGGCACAACGTTGGTATAGTCGTCTGCCCCCAAATTCTATCAGTTCTTTTAAAGAATTGAGTGCCGCTTTTGTTAGCAAATTCATCAGTGGAAGAGTTCATGAGAAAAGATTCACGTCTCTTATGTATGTGGTACAAGGGAAGAACGAGAATCTGAGAGACTACCTCAAGCGGTTCACTAAAAAAACACTGACTATCACTGATTTGGAGAATAAAGTGGCCATGGTAGCCTTGGAACATGGAACCACTGACCTCTTCTTCAAGAGGTCATTGGCAAAACATCCCCTTGAGAACATGGCTGAGTTACAACGAAGGGCTGATAAATATATCAAAGCCGAGGATAATATGAAGAAAGAGGCCACAACAGGTAATGGAGGAAATAACAATGATTCTAGGAAGAGGAAGGCGGATTAGGAATATGATACCAAAGACAAGTACCCGCGTACGGGCAAGGAATCGGACTCGGCTCCTAGAAAGGGGAATCCACGACAGAGATTTACTGAATACTCAAGATTGAATGCCCCAAGGAGCCAAATCCTGATGGACATAGAGAAGGATAGGGATGTGAGATGGCCGAAGCCACTAAGGACTGATCCTGAGAAAAGAAATAAGAATCAATACTGCCGATTCCACAAAGATGTGGGGCACGACACCGACGATTGTAGGCAATTGAAGGATGAGATCGAGTTTCTAATCCGGAGAGGAAAGTTGAGTAAGTTTTGCAAAGATGGGAATCAAGGAAACCCAAGGCGAGATTATGATAGGAAGGATGATGATCATAATCGCAATCCGTAGCCCCGAGGGCCGGTAATAAATATGATTTTTGGAGGCCCGACAGCGGCCGGGACAAGTAGAAATTCTCGAAAGGCGTATGCCCGAGAAGTAATGCACATTGTTGGAGAAGCACCGAAGCGTGCCAAGACGGAGGTCTCAATTTGGTTCGATGACTCAGACCTTGAAGGGGTGAAGTTCCCCCATGATGATCCACTGGTGATCTCACCGGTGATAGGCAATTCGCAAGTAAAGAGGGTCTTGATAGATAATGGAGCTTCAGTGGACATTCTGTTCCATGATGCCTTCTTGAAGATGGGATATACCGAGTCTCAGTTGACACCATCAAATATGCCTATATATGGGTTCAATGGAGTAGAGTCCAAAGTTGAAGGGATGATTCAGCTACCCATGACTATAGGGCAGGAGCCACGGGAGGCCACTCAGATGTTAAATTTCTTGGTTATCAAAGCCACGTCTACCTAAAATGCCATCCTAGGAAGAACGGGACTTCATGCTTTTAAGGCGGTTGCCTCCACTTATCATTTAAAGATAAAGTTCCCAACCAGAAACGGTATAGGAGAAGAAAAAGGAGATAAAAAAATAGCGAGGAGTTGTTATTTGGCCGCATTGAGGCCGGACGGAATCGGGGGGCAGGTCCTTCCAATTGAGGATATGGACGCTAGTGAAGATGAAGAACGGAGAGGAAAACCAGCAGAAGATTTGGTTCTCATACCTTTGGAATTGGGAGATTCTGAAAAAGTCACTCATATTGGGGCATCTTTGAAGGACCCTTTGAAAAGCGAGTTGATTGCCTTCTTGCAAGATAATAGTGATGTTTTTGCGTGGACAGCAGCTGAAATGCCAGGGATAGATTCTCAATTGATAACGCATAATCTAAACGTAGATCCGGACAAGAAGGCGGTAAAACAAAAGAAGAGAAATTTTGCACCTGAGAGACAAGAAGCCATAAAATAGGAAGTTGACAAACTCCTAGAGGCAGGGTTCATTGAGGAAATTCAGTTCCCAGAATGGTTGACCAATCCCGTAATGGTCAAAAAAGCCAATGGAAAGTGGAGGATGTGTATAGACTTCACAGACCTAAACGATGCATGCCGAAATGATTGTTTTCCCTTGCCAAGGATCGATATGTTGATAGATGCCACAGCTGGGAACGAGATGCTAAGCTTCATGGATGGCTTTAGTGGCTACAACCAAATCAAGATGCATAAGGATGACATTCCTAAGGTATCATTCATCACCGACTTTGGTGTGTAGTGTTACCTAGTCATGGCCTTTGGACTAAAAAACGCAGGAGCTACTTATCAGAGGTAAACAAGATTTTTGCTTATCTCATTGGAAAGACTATGGAAGTTTATGTAGATGATATGTTGATAAAAAGCCTACGCAAGGCCAATCACATCGAGCACCTCTGTGAGGCATTTGAAGTGTTGAGACACCACAAGATGATGTTGAACCCAGCCAAATGTGCTTTTGGTGTCGGGTCAGGGAAGTTCTTGGGTCTTATGGTCTCAAAACGAGGAATCGAGGCTAACCCCGACAAGATTAAAGCTATCCTGGATATGGAACCACCACGTTCCATAAGAGACATACAGAAGTTGACCGAAAGAATTACTGCACTGGGGAGATTCATCTCCAAGTCTGGGGATAAGTGTTTGCCGTTCTTTAAAACCTTGAAGAAAGTAAAAAAATTTGAATGGACAGAGGAAAGCCAAGAAGCCTTTGATCAAGTGAAGAGATATATGGCTGAAGCCCCGCTGTTGGCGAAGCCAAGTATTGGAGAAATCCTCTATCTTTACTTAGCTATCTCGGATCAAGATGTGAGCGCAGTGCTAGTGAAGGAGGAAGACACGGTTCAGAAACCCGTATATTATATGAGCAAGGTTTTGCATGGAGCTGAGTTAAATTATTCTACCATTAAGAAGTTTGCCTTAGCATTGGTAACTGCCTCTAGGAAGTTACGACCCTATTTTCAGGCACACAAAATTGAAGTCCTTACAGGACAGCCATTGAGGAACATTTTATATAGCCCTAAAGCCAGTGGTATGCTCATCAAGTGGGCAGTTGAGTTGGGAGAATTCGATATCAAGTACAAGCCGAGGACAGCCATAAAAGCTCAGGCACTTGCTGACTTCGTGGTTGAATGTACCATTGACAACCAAGAAGTCGGGGGCAGAAGATACCTCAGGAAGGCAATAAGGAAGACAAGGAACCCGTAATTGAAGAGAAGGAATTCTGGATGCTCTATTTTGATGGGGCATCAAAAATAAAAACAAGTGGTGTAGGTCTTGTCCTACAAAGTCCCGATGGATTCACAACTGAATACGCCCTGAAATTAGACTTTCCAACAACCAATAATGAGGCAGAATATGAAGCTCTGGTAGCTGGACTTGGTTTGGTAGGAGCGCTAAGGGTCAAAAATCTAAAAGTTTGTGGAGATTCAAGGCTAGTCGTGGCTCAAGTCAATGGAGAGTTTGAGGCAAAGGATGAAACCATGGCCAAGTACTTGAGGTTAGTGAAGGCAGTGATGACTCAATTTGATGAATGTTACCTGGAGGCTGGAGCACATTCCGAGGGAGGAAAACGTCAAGGCTAATGCCTTATCTAAGTTTGCCTCTTCCGAGATAGAGAATTATTTTGGTAGTGTCTACTTCAAAGTTCTGAGAGCCCCTACTATCGATTCGAAGCTGGTTGCACCTATAGGGGTAGGAGAATGTTGGATAGATCCCATAAAAGCACATCTTGAAACTGGTTGGCTCCCGACTAATGCCATGGAGGCACGAAGATTATCTGTGAGGGCGTTGAGGTATGCTCTGATTGAAGGGATACTCTACAAAAAGTCTTTTGTGATTCCATATCTAAAGTGTTTGAGGCCCGAAGAGGCCAAGTCAGCTATTGAGGAGGTCCATGAGGGAATTTGTGGACAGCACTTGGGGGGCAGGGCCCTGGCTCACAAGATAGTTAGACTCGGATTCTATTGGCCCGAGATGATGGTTGATGCCAATGAGTATGTGAAAAGTGTGATCGGTGCCAGAAGCATGCACCAGTGGTTAGGCAACCACCAGAGATGTTGATGTCCGTCAGCTCCCCCATTCCTTTTGCTATGTGGGGGATGGATATACTTGGGCCTTTTCCAATGGCCACCGCTCAAAGAAAGTTCCTGATTGTAGCTATTGATTACTTCACTAAGTGGATTGAGGCCAAATCTTTGGCTAAAATCACAACCAAGCAAGTTATGCAGTTCTTTTGGGAGAACGTCATGTGCAGGTATGGAATCCCCCGAATCCTGGTTACGGACAATGGGTTACAGTTCAACAATAAGGAGTTTAAAGATTATTGTGAGGAAAATGGAATCGAGCTTCGGTTCACCTCGGTTGCCCATCCTCAAGCTAATGGGCAAGCTGAGGTTGCTAATCGAATCATCCTGGTTGGACTCAAGAAAAGGGTGGAACGCTCCAGAAACACTTGGGTGGATGAGTTACTACCCATACTTTGGGCATACCGTACCACATGCAAGGTGACTACTGAAGCAACCCCATTCATGTTAGCTTACGGAGCTGAAGCTGTTGTACCAGTAGAAATCATGCATGCATCTCCACGGGTGGAGGCCTTTGAGCCTGACACTAATGAGGAAGGAATGAGGCTAGCACTTGACTTGATCGATGAGGTAAGAGATGAATCCCATGCTAGGAATGTTGAACATCATAAAAGATCTCTTTCTATTACAACCTGAGGGTGAAAGAAAGGTTCTTCCGTCAGGGGGATTTAGTACTCAGAAAGATCGAAGCATCCGGAGTTGGACAGAAAGGAAAGCTGGCACCAAACTGGGAAGGTCCGTATCGTGTCAAAGGAACATTAGGTCGTGGATCATATAAGCTGGAGACTTTGGAAGGAAACGAGGTGCCTCGTACTTGGCATGCATCGAATCTCAAAGTTTATTATGTTTAATTGTCCTAAATGGGACTTAGCTTATATTTATTAGGAAAGTAGAAATAAGGTCGACGAAACCATTTCAGAGTCTTTTGAACTCCGAGTAGGAAGTAGAGTATTTATGTAAGGGTTGAACCCAATTCAGGATTCTTTTATGCGATTATGCAGTATGATTTTCAATATTCCTTGTGTTTATACTTCATGTCTGATATGTATTAATGCATAACCAAATTGCAAGCTGATAAAAGCCAAATACAAATGACACAACAAGTAGAAAAAGGAAAAGGAAGATTGAAAATGCATGAATAAATAAAGCCCACAGGCCATAAGTTATAAGTTACAAAACCAAAACGATAAAGTTATAGAAGCAAATGCCACACAGGGCCAACATAAAATAGTCTAAGTCCCAGGAGCTCGGGATGAAGCAGACTCCTCATCGTCTTCCAGAACCTTGGAGCCCCCGGCAGTACGAGAATGAGAAGTATGAGTGGTGTCGGAGTCTCTCTGTAGAGGAGTAGCCTGGGGATCAAGAATCCTCTCCCCGTCACCTAAGACCTCGTCCTCGTCCTCACCCTCATCTTCCTCCACAGGAAGAACAGGAGGAGGGTGTGGGCTAGGAAAGTCCTTAAGAGTAAATAATCCAGGGTGCTTTTTAAGCACCGCCTTCAAAGCCTCGTCCCAACCATCGGTGTACTGGACAGGATAGAGCACCCCATCGTGATTCTCCATCAAGGTTTGAAAATCCCGAGAGTCCATGTACTCGTCAATGAGGTCCTCTTTCTTGGCCTGCAAGAGCACCACCTCAGCCTGGGCCGCCTCCAACTCTTCTACCTTCCTTTTCAATTTCTCTTCAGTTTCTCCAACTTTAAGTTTCCCGTTCTGATACTTAGTCTCAAAAGACTTTGCCTTGTTTTTCCAGGCCTTGGCCTGATGAGCCATGCTCTGTAAATGCACGTTCGCCTGAAAAAATGTTAGTTCAATAAGGAGCTACAACATCAAAATGACATACAGAAAAGTAAAGAGTGGTAAACAATAACATACAGATGCCAAGGCTTGAGCCCCCAGATGCTCAGCCTCATCCATGTTTCCACCCGTTATGAAATCCTTGTAGTCAACCGGAGTTATTGAGTTTAAAGACCAATCCATTGAATGCTTTGTGGAGCCAACCACAGAGTCCTGCTTTCTAAAGCCCCATGGAGGCCTATATATAGTCGATTGGACGTTCACTTACACAGGTCCATCTTCTTCATCAATAGTAACCAAGTCTTGTTTCTGCACTTTGTGTGGGCATAGAAAAGATGGTTCACTAGATTTGCCCCTTTTGTCAAGGGCCCTCTTTGCTCTCCTCATTCGAGCAGTTTCCTCCTCACCAGGATCCGTTTCTCGCATGATTTTCATAACAGCTACACAAAACAACAAATTAAAACGTTGGTATAAGCTCATCTAGAAACAAAGTAAACTCACAAAGGAATGGAAATTACCCAAGTCAGAAATAGCAGAAAGGCTTACGGCCCTAAGAGACTCCTCATTGATGAGGTCCCAACACAGAGTTTCACCGTTGTCTTTGATTAGCTCGTCATAAGCCGCTTGCTCCTCGGTGTTGAGAACTAACTTGTTAGGGTTGCCATCGGCCACCTTACCAAAAGAACTTCGGAAAAGGGTGCCCCAATCACCCCCTTTCCAGACCAAGTACATAAATTCTTCTTTCCACTTAGGGTTGTTATCGACAACCGAATGGTCGTTAAAGATGTGTGGAATTTTAGGGTGCTGTCTAACGTAGACCCACCCCGGTTGAACAGAAGAGCTACTATAGAATTGAAATATTTTTCTAAACAAAGGAACAGAAAGAGGGAATTTTTTCCTAAGGCACAAAACCATGAAACACAAAATGGATCGCCAATGCATTGGGTGGAAGTTGGCATGGGCTAACTTGAACGTCGGCTAAAAGTTTGGGGATAAACTCATGGAAAGGGAACCTAAGCCCAGCTATGAGGGCATCTCTAAAAACACATAGCCCATTGGGCCTCCAATGACAAGGCATGTCGCCAGGCCCAGCCTTAACAAGCCTATATGGAGTTTTAATTACATAAGTTTTGTTGTAATTTTTAATTACATCTTCATCATGAAACTTGTTACAGCAGTTATAAGCATCTAAATCAGCTAATGAAGGATAATCATCTCCGCGCATATTGATCATTTTAGTTAAACTCATGTAAGAAGAACGAATTTCGATATCGTTACCTCTTTTTGAAGCTGAATTCATTTTCAAAAGGCGCTGTGCTAACTTATCCGCCATTGATCTTCAAAATATGAATGCTCAAGCCCAAAAACTTTAGTGAAAAAGATAAAGATGCAACAGAAAGCCCAGAAAATCTTCAAAGAAACCCAGAAGCCGGCAAAAACTCGCCTGAAAATGATAGAATTGCTGGAAAAAATCGTCGGGAATTGCCTTGACTTGAGAGAAATACTTAAGAGAAATTTTAAAGGAAAGTAGAGTGTATCAGAGTGAAGTGAGAAATGAATCTCACTCCACTCTTTTATAGGAATTTCGTAACTGGCTAATTGCCGGTTAAAATTCCAAGTAATCGGTAATAGGCGGTTAAGGCCATTGAGAGGCCCATCAGCCCAAAGACAGGAAGGATCTAGAAGATCTAGAAAGTCCCAAAGTAAATAAAATGGTATATGGATTAATTAGATCCAACAATACAATTAAAAGAAAATAGGTTAAGGCCCAATAGGCCTAGTAATACCACCATTATTCTACTTGTATCACCAGGCTACCAGTCAAAGGCCCATCCTAAAGTCTATAAGGCCCAAAAAGATTATTAGGCCCAATTTGTAAATCCAAATTGCATTTATTCGACCAGGATCCTGATCGAATTGTCGACCAGAAATCTTGGTTGAAATGAACTAGACCAGAGTGTCCAAATTGCATTTATTCGACCAGGATCCTGATCGAATTGTCGACCAGGAATCTTGGTCGAAATGAGCTAGACTAGAGTGTCCAAATTGCATTTATTCGACCAGGATCCTGATCGAATTGTCGACCCAGAATCTTGGTCGAAATGAGCTAGACCAGAGTGTCCAAATTGCATTTATTCGACTAGGATTCTGATCGAATTGTCGACCAGGAATCTTGGTCGAAATGAGCTAGACCAGAGTGTCAAAATTGTATTTATTCGACCAGGATCCTGATCGAATTGTCGACCAGGAATTCTGATCGAAATGCTGTCGACCAAAGTGTGTAAGTGGCAATTGTTCGACAAGGATCCTGATCGAAGCATCGACCAGGAATCCTGATCGAAGTGCCATCGACCAGGATGACAACATGAGCTTATGTCGACCAGGATCCTGATCGAAAATTCGACCAGGAATCCTGGTCGAAGATTGTGAAGATTTTTGCTGATTTTTCTTGTAAAATGGTGGTTTCTTTGAAAGAAATTTCAGAAGTTAGGGCATGATTGATATATCAATGTACGATTAAAATACCTGTAGGTATAAGAAAAGTGTTAGGAAATTATTAATAATTTTTTCTGTAAGACACATATTGTTCAACCTCGAATAAGGTGAGTCGTCGTAAATGTGTAGGTCGCTCCACACTTTACACTCAAGGCGATATCTGTGAAACACTAGTGTACCAAAACCTTAACTTCCATGAAAAACTATAAATTAATTCTATGACCAATATAACTCGGTAGATAAAATGTAATTTGATAAATTTCATTTTACATCTCCTAACTTTGAATTTAAATCACAATTTCTTATACGTTTTTTTATCAAAACAAAATATTGTTTTAATGAATATGTTGACAAATGCAATATAAAATTATTTTGATTATATAATTTATATTTTAAGATGGTATAAATATATGTTAATAATTTTATACGCGTCATACATTATAATAATCCCAACTTATTTAATTATAATATGTTAGTTTAATGTTTGATAAATATATTGTTATCAATTAATGGGCAAAAACTAATACCAGATTAAATATTAAAATTTTAAAAAAAATGTAAAACTAGTGACATGTTTAAAATGTAAAATACGTATAATCACGATAACAATTTTGTATCGCATTTGTCATAGAATTCGTTAAAAAAAATATTATTTTGAATAGAAAATGTATAAGTGGTTGTAGTTTAACCTATGATTTAAGGTTGGGGTCGGGAATGCAAATTGCAATTTATGAAAATATGTACACATAAATGAATATGGAGTAATGATAGGGGATATAACGTGTAATTAACTCTTAAAAGAAAATTTCTCAAAAAAAAACTCTTAAAAGAAAAGAATGAGGAGGCTGTTATTGCATACTCCCTCCGTCCCAAAATACATGTCCATTTTGAAAAATGAATTTGTCTCTGATGTGTGTTGAAAATAAACCCTAAGAATACAATTAATGATACATTAATTTAGCTCAGAACGGCCCAAGGTTAAAGCCCAATTACAAGGCCCAGAACCCTAAATATAATTATAATTTCGTGGCTATTAAATGAGCCAAATAAAAGACTCCGTTATTGAGTCCAAAAGAAAACCAAATCGTCCTTGGAGTGGCCTCCAAGGAATACAGCTGTAATGCTTATCCTCCTTCCACCCGGAAGGATCTAGAATTGGGCCTAAGCCGTACCTTGCTTACCAAGACACTCAATTCTATTTTAATTCTAGGGTTCTCATCACCTATATAAGGACCTGATTCCACACAAACAGAACTACGTTTTTTGACTTGATTCTCTTCTACAGAGATACACAGGCATCTTGTGAGGGCAGATTAATTCACGAAACACTCGATCAGCCATTAAAGCTCGAAGCTCTCCCTAACCCTAGCATTCAATACGTAATAAATACACCCTAATTTTCGTTCCACAACAGTCTCAAATTACATATCCCTTTTCTTTTTTCAATACAATTTTAAAATAGTTTTCCAAAATTATTCGTATATTTATTATATCTAAAATTTGACTTTTTTCAAACTTAACTTTATTCTTATTCAATGTATTAATTAAATGTATTAGTTGAAAATTTTATCTAAATAATATTTTTTTTTTAATATATGTAATTTTTAGAAAAGATACATTTAAAATGGGACGGAAAAAGTATTAAAAATACCGGTGGCCAATGTAGATTTTTGTTTCATCTGCACAAATTCATGAGACAGAAAACTAGTACCTATCATGTTCCTTACAGAATCCTTAAACGGAGAAATCAAGAACTCTTATATAAATATTTCATAATAATATATTACATATGTATATATACATTATATATTAATTTAATTAATAGTGAAGATATATATTAGGAATGTATTAATTAAAAATCGAAATAAAAATTGTGAATATAGTATTATATACAACTTATGACTCTATTAATTAATATTTAAAAAGTATATATAATAGATTGCTAATAAATGCCAGAATGAAGTTAAATAAATTCAATTAATTAAAATAATAATATTAAATATTAATTTCATTTAATAATGAAATTTTATACTACGAGTCTATTAACTAACAATCGAAATAAAAGTCGAGAACATAGTGTTATATACAACTTGAGATTCCATTAATTAATATTAAAAAAGTATCAATAATAGATTAATAATAAATACAATTAATAATATAGCTACTCTTATATTACCGGACCTCTACACTTTCATGATGGTTAATATATATATACTAGCTTATAACCCGTGCGATGCACGAGTTTCTTTTGATATGTAATAAATTTTATTTTATGCTACAATTACAATTTTCACTACTACAAAATCGCACTTGCATAGCGCTTTTTTTAAGCCTTACATAGCGCTTTTGAGCGCTGTAGAAGCCACCGCTATGCAAGTGCGAATCACTTAGACAGCGTTTTTTTTGCAGCTCTCTAAGTTCTCATCTTAGATAGCGTTCTTAGATGCGCTTTAGTAGGAAGTATTTCGTAAGTGCATTTGCTTCCATAGCGCTTTCGGAAATGATATGCAAGTATATGCCATTTTATTGGTTTCATCTTCTATAGCGCTTATTTAGGCGCTATTGTACTGCACAGCACTTACTTAGATAGCACTTTTGGAAATGTTATGCAAGTATATAGCAGGTTATAATTTCAGCTTCTATAGCAGGTTATCAAACGCTATGCAAGTACATAAATTTAATTTTTTTTTTAATTTTATTCTCTGCCATTTTATACCCCTAAAAATCAAATACAAATCAAAAATAAAATTGCCAACTACAACAAAACAAACTAGAAACTCAAGTTAAAATGATGAACTTACATCCCAAAAAAATAATTAACTAAGGACTTTAACAAAGTCATAAATTACAAATTCCATAAGTAACAAAGCCTTAGGATAACACCTAGTACAAAGTCATGCAGAAAATCAAAATACATTAACAAAGTCACTGATCATATGATCAATAAAGTCTTTGGATAGCAATACAAAAAACAGAATGATAGACTAATTTTAAAGCTTCCCCTTCAGAAATCGATTGTACAGAAATCCTGCCCAATTTTCTCGAAAGCGAACCATCTTCTCATGATTATAGCAAATTAACCTGTTGGCACGTGTGAACTATACACCAAAAAATATATATAATCAATTAGTACATATTAAGAATTATTCTGGTGCACTCACGTAATGAATTGAGAAACAATAATATTTTACTTACATTTATGCTAATACTTGTTTCACCGGAACGCAAGACATCTTCGATGAAGCATCCAACATATTGGCCACAAAAAATGCCATCATTCATAGCTTGTTTAGGGCACTATAAAACAAATCACAAACACTAAAAGTTAACTTTTATTCGATAGCCAAGCACAAACACTGGCCTTAAATTATCAAAAATGATAAACATTTGCACTTTCTGAACTTGAATTTGGAACAGAATTTTAAATAGACATCTGCACACTTACTCACCTTCACATTCAGCCATTTAAATGTGTTAAACACCATCTTGGGATAAACCTTCCCACATTGAGTCCGGAAAGACTTTAGAGCACTGTAAGTAGTAGAGAATATCATGATATGAGAATATCTTTACAGAGTGCAGATCGATGAGGATATTCCCATATCTGAACTTTTACAAATAGTTAAAATGCAGGTGTTCATCAATCAGTTGCACTTATCTGTTGCACTGTAGCCTGATACCCCTATTCTCTGGGTAACAATTAACAAAAGGCTAGTCGCTTTTTCTGGAATTTGGTACTGAACAATGAAGGATCAAGACACTAAAACTAACTCATGCATCAATATATATGAACCAAAGCCCCCGGCTGAACTAAAAATTTTAGTAAAGGAATTTTGTTTCAAGTCCCGATCTTTTGATATAAAGCCCTGGTTAGCATCTAAGTGGTAGCGATTTCATTTTAGTCTCGTCTATTTCTGAATTCTGGTTCCGTCACTACTAATACGATTCATAAATAAACATACAACTGTAACAAACAGTTGACGTATATGGAGATATTATCAGGAAAAAAAAAGCAAGAATTCTGTCTGGAGGTATCATGTATCCCTACATGTCAACAATTAGAACAGTCAATTAGACACTACTAAAGATTGGCAACAAGATACTTTTGCCCAAATTTATTTTTACCTCAATATACTAAAGAATTCTTTTAACAGGCAACAAGATACTACAGATTGGCAAAGATAATTTTACAACATACAATTTGTACAAAATAATGGGTTAACATGCTTAATAAAAAACACCTATATTTACTTACGTTTCAACGAGTGATTTCAAATTTTTGTACTTTACAATGGTAGCGTTCGGAGCTGGATCCATAAAGTAGATACTTTCCGTTTTTGCATTAATGGCAATCAAAACCCAGTGTTCCCTACATTTTGTGTATTAGTAATGAGCAGTTATATAAAATTAATAGCATTTATATATCTACCTAAAAATTGTAACTTACTTGACATTATAAGGCACAAAAAGTAGATGCTCTTTGTCAACATATCCCAGCAGAAACTTCGCTAAATTAGCTGAAGCCTCAGATATATCCGTTAGGTGAGACAGGATATGTGGTGATGCAAAAGAGTAGTTGGCTGCCAAGGCGGGATTTTTGGACAAATAAACCTCACACAAATACCTAAGAAACAACAAGATTAGAAAAACTACGTACAAACAAACATATATACATGAAAGTTGTGAACAAATATTACCTAATGTAGAAGGCAAGACTCGATGCACTTAACCACTGTTCATTCAATACTTCCAAAACATTCTCTTTATTAATATGCTCGGTCCAAGGGTCTCCATCCCAAAAAGGTCCCATTTCCACCTCTATATCAGTAACGCGATCGTACTTAACAACAAGACGAACCAGCTCCAAAACAGTACCATCATGAGAAACATCTCCTGTGAGTGGATAACCTAGTTGTTTCGAAGACGCACCAGTAATTGACTCAAGTGTTTTCTCCTTCTCTTTATCCTTGTCCTTTTCCCGATCACTAGCATTTATGTTCTTTTCCTTATTGGTTTTTGGGGGTGTCTACATAGTAGGAAAATACAATTGAATATTAGATAAGATAATAGGTTGTTCAGGTAATTCAACAATTCTACCAATATCATACACAAAACCAAAAAAAATTTAAATAAGATGTTCAACCTCTAACTTCATGGAGACCAATTTGCGTGGCCATGCGAGAAAATATCCCGGAGCTTCCCCGACAAGATTGGCCTCATCACAAGCTCTAGGTAGTTTAGTTTTCAACTCTGAAGGTACCGCCACCTCAAACTGTACCCTGACATCTCCTTCTTCTAATGGAACACCATGAAGCATTCGATCACTAGGATCATTCCACAAGGTCCCTCGCCCAACATACCTACGACCGGGCTCCAGGAACAAATAACAAGGATTTTTTCCCTGTATATGGAAATATTATCAATAGAATATGTACTTAGTAGAATTAGAAAGAAAAGCAGACTAAAACTAGAGTATGCACAATATAATGATTTCCCTGTTATTTATGTAATAATATTCCTTGCATCTAATTAAGTACATATTTCCTTTTAATGCAGAAATGTATTCTAGCAGGATCTCTGGAAATGTACAACCTCTTTTTTGACATGTAGGTATGTAAAGTACTTTGATTAGATAATAACCTAGCTAGAGATGAATTTATACCTCAGGAAGGTCTTCACTTAAATCAATATCACGATCATCATCGTGGTCACCATCGAAGTCATCATCCATGTCAAAGTTGTCCATATGGCTGGAACCTCTTGATTGCACCCCCGGAATGTACCCCTTTTTCAACTCCTTGATCTCATTTTTCAGAAAAGAAATATCATTTTTTAACTTAGTCATCTCGCTGGTAGATGATAGTGTCTGCAATGAGGTCTTTGTTACCCCCCATCCTACACCTCTTACTCTTCCTGAATACTCTAATGGTATCAACCGAGCAAGCAAGTCATCTAGTCCAATATTTGTAAGCTCGTGTTCTTGCAACTGATTTGATATTGCAACCTAATAATGTAATATTTTTATTAGTGCAACTAATACAATTTGAATAATTAATCTTACACAAACTGTGAAATGGAAAGATTAAATATTACCACATCCTCCATAACTTGCAATGTAACAGGATCATCCACGACACCATCCGCATTTCGCCTAGCATACTCCCAAGCATCTATTCGCGTCACGACAGGGTTCTCTTGTCCGGCCTTAATCTTCTCAGCAATCTGTACATCAGATATAAATCAACTAAATTATAAGTTTAAAACACATCATTTACATTTCTTTAAATTCTGGGTAAATATTACATTCTGTGTTGTAAGTCCTAATTTGTAGTGGACAGTGGTTTTTTGTGCAACCTAGCCATGTAGCCCATTGCTCTTGATCTTCTTTATCAGATTCCTTGCAGTAATTACGTTGCTTTTTCCCAAGTTAACTTTTAATCCCGAGATAATTTCAAAAATTACCAGCACAATTCTGATTCCTCTTATAGAACTCCAATCATTTTTTGAGGAAAAAAATGGTATCGTTTGCAAATTGTAGATGAGATATCATGTGCCTATTTTAATTACTTAAATCAATTCTACTTCAGCAGATTTTTTTATTAGTAGGGATAGGACCTCTCCCATGAGTATGAAAATCATTGGAGATAGGGGATCCCCTGTCTTAAGCCTCTTTCCATTTTAAATGAGTCCAGTGATATCAACTCTCCCTCTAAATCGACCCATCCATTCTCTACAATCCTGAATTTAGCTAGAAAATTCTTAGAAACACTGCCCCCCCACCACTTCTCCCTTTGGAGTGAAGGATGGATTGTCTGAATTGCTTGCTGCTGCAAGAGTACAGGGATTAACAGATCCAGCAGAAACTGGAAATTTGCAATATCTTACATTCCATTTTTTTGTAGTCTTGTGTACATACAGTGGATCAAAGATTGACTAAATTCTAGTAGAAAAGGGAAAAATATTGAGTAAAGATACACAGAGATCTGTAATAAACAGGGATCTCACTCCAGGATTGGTTTCTAGGTTGAATTCAGAGAGCTACTTTAGACCCTTCTAGTGTGGTTTATATACGAAATTAAGGTCGCATGCCATTTGTAGATTACGATTTCATAAATGCACGATGTATAGTTTGTTACTCCAACCTACTAACATTCAAGTCCAGTTTCAAATGCTGGCCTCATGCCTCCCATTTGACATTTGACTTAAGTTATAGTATCCTGGATTACACAACAGAGGAAATGATGAAACTATGCATAGAAACAAAGTTTATTATACGATAATGACAAACTGCAACCAGAAAATAGCAATTAAGGGTCCTTGGCTTTTACGCAGGAAAAATTAAGGGTCCAAATGCTTATATAATCACTAGTCCATAAAACTGCAACAACAGCCAAATGAATCGAAATCATTAATTGCCCTGGGATCCTCTCTCAAAACACTAGAATCTGATAGCAAAAGCTATTTTATTTATAGGCAACATAATTTTAAAGTTTAATCTATTAGTAAGCCTGATTTTATACGTTCTGTCAAGTTTAATCTCAATCACCCAATCTAACCGCCTTGATGCGGTTGGCAAATGGCATGCAACCTTAATTTCGTATATAAACCACACTAGAAGGGAAAATATTCGAGATGCAACAGTTTATAATAATACTGGTTTATAATAGTACTTAAAACAGAAATTCTTTCACCTATTACTAAAAACTAACAGAAAAGAAAATGTTAGTCTAAAAGTAAGGGACAAATGAGACTTGAAACTTACAATTATCTCTCTAATACGAGCATAGCCAACACATGCCTTCCTGTATCTCGCTTCCATTGATTCTGCTCGCTCCTTATTTTTTTTACTTTTTTCCTACCATGTAATTGTTAGGTAAGTATAATCCTTAATTAAGTACATATATGGTTTTCTAAAATAATTAACTAGTATCGAAAATTTTTACCACGAAATTTCCTGTCACTGAGCTCTCCACAAACTCTTTCCAGCAAGGTGCCACGGTGGATAAGTTTGCATACAGAGGAGGTGGTTCCGTGGAGTAGTTACCATTTTCATCTCTCGCTAAATTCCTCAATCTGGTTCTGAATTGTCGATGAAGGGTTCCGGCACGAGAAATAATTTTTTTCCTATGTACTTCTTCAATCCCATTGAAAGTTTCCTGCACGTAAACATAATTATTAAATTTACAAAACCAGAAAAATAACTTATGAGAATGAAGCCCTGGGATAATGCAGATACTGAACTAAAAATAGATAGCAGACTATATAATGATTCAAACTAGCTAGAAAGAAAAGCAGAATATATAATGATTAAAACTAGAAAGAAAAGCATAATAGATGACCCTGAAATTATGTTTTACCTTAATTTCATCCCACAAAGCTTGTTTCACAGAAAGCAAATCTTTTCTGCGCCAATTATCACATGTGATTGGAACATGCCGCCTTGTATAAGAGCCAATATAATGTACCAGGGTCATAGATGCTCTACCGATTGGTTGTCCCATCTCATTCCAGTTTACCTACAAATATATGGATGATTATTGGAAAAGAAAAAGAATATACAAGTAATTTGTAATAGTAATGAATTCAGCAATTTTCAAAACTATTTTGCTTTTTTCTATTACCGTTTGCACTACCCCTTTAGTCCTTGCTTTCTTGACCTTTTTCATGTTTACTATCCCTCGCCTAGCACTCTTCTGTGTGACACCAGTGTCATTCGTGCCATCTGTTCCTCTTGACCGACGTGATCCAGAAGTCATACTCCTGAACAGAAATAAAGAAAAACAATTAATGACAAGATTAATACTAGATCAAATAGATGTTACATGTTACATGTTTGTAATGCATAATAAATCCAAAATGAATGAATTATGATAAAACAATGTCATATACAAGAATAAGTATACATACATTTTTTAGCTTTCATTTTCCTTTTGCGTTTTTTAATAGGCTTTGATCTTTCGTGTCCATGCACATTCAAAAATTCTGGATTCACATATTCTCCTTCGTCATGATCATTTCTAGAATAATAACATTCATAATCGTCATCCTCGTTCATTGTTGAAGAAATGTTGGCTCTAACAAAAGGATCATCTATAGCATCAACTTCTTCATCTACACCATCACTAACTTGATAGCTATTGTTGAGCTTGTTTGACAAAACGACAATCGACCATTTCTTATCAATCGGATCAGTAACATAGAAAACTTGTTGGGCTTGTGTTGCCATTATGAACGAATCATCTTTGTACCCGATCTTGGAAAGATCAACCCGTATAAATCCTGAATCTTCCACATGTACACCACCGACATTGTTCACCCAATTGCAATCGAAAATTGGCACCCTAAATCCAACATAATCAAGCTCCCAAATATTCACAATTCTTCCAAAGTATGTTGTATTAGTCAAAACTGGATCTTTGTCATTACTTGATTGATGTAGTGCCGTTGCAGTAATTGCAACTCCACTATTCTGCATTGTGCTTGTTGCATCATGTTCCTTGGTGTAAAAAGTGTATCCATTTATGAGGTAGCATTTGTAAGAAAAGACAAATAAATCAGGACCTCTTGACAACCATTTAATCCTATCTGATATTGACACATTGTTCTGTAATAACTCATTTGTGACATGGTTCTTGAACCAATCAATAAATGTTCGATTATGCTCAACTTCAATCCAATTGGCACCTCTACGTGGATGCTCTAAGGTGATAGTTTGTTTATGTAAATCTACAAAGGGAACAACATCAACACTATTGTGTAGAACACAAAGATGCACACGACGCCATTGTTCAATATCGATCTCCACTTGTTGACCTCCAGTAACACCTTCACCATCAGCCCTACCACTATGACGATGGATTGGCAGACCAATTGCTTCTACATTTGGGATAAATTCTGACCAAAATTCTATTGCTTCTTCTATTAGATAGCGTTCTGCTATGCAACCCTCTGGTCGAGACCTATTCATCACATATTCTTTCAAAATTTTCAAATATCGCTCGACTGGATACATCCATCTCATACGAGCTGGACCACACATCCTAGTTTCATAAATTAGGTGAACAGTCAAATGAACCATGATATCGAAGAAAGATGATGGGAAATACATCTCAACCTCGCAAAGTGTCTCCACAATTTGTCGTTGTAGATATGACAACCTTCTAGGATCAATGACCTTGCTACTCATTGATTTAAAGAACCAACACAACTTTGTGATTGTTACCCTCACCTTTTCTGGCAAGATGGGACGGATAGCAATAGGAAGCAAATTCTCCATGATGACATGACAATCATGGGATTTTAAACCCTTTAACTTCAGCTCATCCAAATCCACAAGACTCTTGATATTGGATGAATATCCTTCTGGGACCTTAACAGAATAGAGTGTTTGCAGTAACACTTTCTTCTCGTTCCTAGATAAAGTATGGGCAGCAGGAGGTAAATAAGGTCTTTTTCCCACTTCTTCCACAGGGGCTAGTTCGCTTCTTATTCCCATATCCATCATGTCCATTCTTGCACTGAGACCATCTTTAGTTTTACCCTTGACACCCAACAGAGTACTAATTAGGCTGTCAAACACGTTTTTCTGTACATGCATGAGATCAATAAAATGTCTGACATAGAGGTCCTTCCAATAAGGTAATTCAAAGAAGATTGAACGCTTTTTCCAACCCCTAGTCGGAACATTCTTTGAAAATTTCTTACCAAACTCTATGTTCAGATTTTTAACCTCTTCCAACACTTCAGTGCCAGAGCGTATACGAGGGGCACCTCGTTCCTCAACTTCACCATTGAATGCCATTGGCATTTTTCGATACCGATTATTTGGCTCCAACCACCGCCTATGCCCCATATACACACACTTCTTACAATTCTTCAATCGGAGATTATCGGTCTCCGTACCACACAAAGGACATGCATCATAGCCTTTAACACTATATCTAGAAAGATTACCATAAGCTGGAAAATCACTTATTGTTCCAAACAACATGGCCTTCAACCTAAAATGATCATTTCTATGTCGATCATGTACTTCAATACCCTCTTCCCAAAGTAGCTTCAAATCCTCGATCAAAGGTGCCAAATATACATCAATGTCATTACCAGGTTGTACAGGACCAGATATCAATGTAGACATCATCATATATTTGCGCTTCATGCAGAGCCACGGCGCCAAGTTATAGATAATAAGAATGATAGGCCAAGTACTATGAGAAGTACTTTGAAGACTGTTAGGATTCATTCCATCTGCTGAAAGTGCTAAACGAAGATTCCGTGGTTCCTTCCCAAAGTCCTGATGTACATCATCAAATGTCTTCCACTGAGGTGAATCGGCCGGGTGTCTCAACATTCCATCTTTAATTCTCCCATCATGATGCCAAGTTAAATGTTTAGAATCTTCTACACTAGCATACAACCTCCTAAGCCTAGGTATTATTGGGAAGTACCACATGACCTTGGCCAGAGAATTTTCATTCTTGAAACGTTTTAAACTACATTTGGGACATTCATCCAAATCTGCATACTCTTTTCGATAAAGAATACAATCATTTGGGCAGGCATGAATCCGGTTATGTACTAATCCAATAGATTTAAGCATTTTTTTAGCCTCATACGCTCTACGTGGGAGGACATTGCCATCTGGTAAGAGGTCACTAACAGCTGTGAGCATCTCTGAGAAGAACACATCAGAAATTTGGTGTCCAACTTTTAAATTATACAAAGTCAACACAGCTGATAACCTAGAAGCCTTGGTGCAGCCCGGCCACAGTGGTAATGCAGCATCATTTTTTAAATTTTCATGCATATCGGGATGATCATGTAATTCTTCATTAATCACATTGGGAATATCCTTTTCAACACGAGAATTATCATTATCGGTGTCAACAAACTCGGTATTAACAAACTGTTGATTGGTATTATAATTACTAGAGCTTTGTTCTCCTCTCTCTTCTCCATGATATGTCCAGCGTGTATAGGTTTTATCAATACCGTGAAATATCAAGTGATCATACAACTCAGCCACACCATTAACTTCAATAATATTTAAACATTTCATACAGGGGCATAAGATGAAGTTGATGTTTTTCGAATTTTCAGCCGCAACTTTACAAAAAAATTTCACACCACTCTTATATTCTTCAGAATTCCGAGGTGCTTTTATCCAATTACGATCCATTACAACACAAAAAGAGAGACAACCTGAAGTTTTTTATTGTACAATTTAGCATCAAAATGGAATAGGCCATACAAGAAATTAACTAATATTCATATATTAAGCAAGTTATACATTAAATTTGACATACCAAAACCAAGTTATACATTTTAATATTCAGACAAACCCACAAAAATATCACAAAAATACCAACACACACAATGTTCAGAGTGCGCTTAAAATTGAAAAGCCAAACCCACAACATACCGTTTAATCTTGTGAACTGAGAAGCCAAACCCCACACTGAAATTGAAGCCAATACCTTCTAATCTTGAAGCACCTACAAAATTGAAACATCAAATTAAAAAAAAACAGAAGAAAGCAGAAAAGAAAAACTCAGAACTCGTGACCAAAAACTCAGACACCAACAGATTAACTCGGCAGAACTCAGCAAAGGTAGTGAACGCAACTCAAACAAACAAACAGCCACTTGAAATCACAAACTATAAATCACACAACCATATATTACTAAACTGGGTACATTACAATAAACACACAACTAACGAATTCAGCACAACTAATACAAAATAAACACACAACCATGACAAAACTGGGTACATTACTCAATATCTCAGCACAACTAACGAATTCAGCAACACTAATACAAAATTTAAACATTTTACGCAGACAACAACTCTGCAATTTACAATAAAAATGAACTTCAAAACGCAGAAACGTCAACTCAGGAACCAGCAAAGAACTTCGAAAAAAAACTCACTTGAACAAAACTGAACATAAAACTAAACATAAGACTCAGCAGCAAGAAATAAAACAAGAAAAATGTGTTTGAATAAAGAAGAAAGTGTTTGAGTTTGGGGTTGTTTAATTCGAAGAAGATGCACAAGAGAACAAACCAAGTAAACCCAACACTAAAATTAAACCCATTGATTAGAACCAAGTGATTAGAACCCTAAAATTGAAAATCAATTAAACAAACCCAGTGATTACAACAAATCGAAACCCAACACTCGTGTTTAGAGGGAGAAATAAACAAACCGAAACCCAACACTCGTGTTTAGAGGGAGAAATCGAAACCGTATAATCACCGAATAGTTGAACTGCGATTTGGGTTGCAAGAACTGCGATTGATTGAAGATGAACTGCGATTGATTGAGTTGCAAATAGTAGATCTGGAAGTGGCCGCCAGTGGGAGACCGAGTGATAGATATTGAACTTAGGTTATTTTTACTAATTGATATATACATATAGTTAACTCATGTGTTACAATAAATAATTAACAAATGCTAAAATATGTTGTTAACTTCAAGAGCCCTTCTCAAAACGCTATGGTAGAGTTTAGTAACGAATAAAAAATAAATAAAAAGTACTTGAAATATGGTAGCTTTAATAGCGCTTTCTGAAAGGCTATTTAAATTTATGCTAGCATAGCGTTTATTGAAAAAACGCTATATAAGAATTTTTATTTTTATTTCTATTTATTTTTATTCATTTGCATAATTCCTTGCATAACGTTTTTTGTGAAAGCGCTATTTAAGATGTCCACTTACATAGCACTTCTAGAAAAACGCTATGCAAGTGGTAAACAGAAAAAAGCCCTAAATGTTGGCTGTTTGTTCAGCGCCTCGCAACTAGCTATAAACCAGTTAATAGACCTTATTGAATTGGGAGACATCTGAGCTAACGGACAGCGGAAATACAATCGAAAGAGATCCATCAAGAACTTATGAGGTGGGAACCTTAAACCCGCCCTGAAATGACTTACGGGAATGCAGACAGAATCATCATCAAAACGATGATACAATTTCTCACCGGGTACCGGCCGTCTCCAGAAATACCGATCTTCAATTCGCAACATCCTTTCCACATAATCACCCCAGTCATCGGCTCTAAACGTGCTGTCCTGTTGCAAATGAGCAAATTCGGCAAATTCAGCATCCATATCCGCCTTCGAATAAGGGGTTGGCACCACATTGCTCGCCCGCCATAGACTCTCGCAACTTTCAAAGTACTGATAGCGGTTTCTCGGCAACACAGTTGTATAACCCAACTGACCAATGTCCGCCCAACGCCCATACATGTTTACTAGGGGCCTTCTCTCACCAGTAGCGGGATCAACAAATTCATCACCCATCTGCAGACAAAAGCACAATTTTTCGCCTATTACCGCTACCAACGAAGATGGCCGTCATAGATGTCTGGTACACACATATTTTTTCAACAATTTTCCATTCTAATCGAAACAAACATTTCATATTCTATTCCCTCCAGAAACAACAAAACCCTAGAATCAAAAACCCATATGCACAACACTTACGAATATATACACATTAATATACAAGATACAAACACCTCATGAACAATACGAAATCATACACCTATTTTTACACAATTCAGGAAACGGATTGAAACCACCAAAACACCAATAACAAATACACAACCAACAATCACATATTACAAACCTTTACAGATTATACAATCGCCTCACACTTACAAATATTCGAGACATGCAAACCAAGGATATAAACACAAAACCAATCATATATGAAGAGACAAATTGCATGATGAAAAGAAACAGAAATCACAAAAGAAAAATACAAAGAAAGCATACCTCAAATCAGGAGTTTATATATGGCTTCAATGGCAGAATTACTCCACAAATCCAGAACAAGGGGAGCAGCGTACTCAAAGAAGACAAAGAAAATGGAGAGAAAAAAGGAAAGAAAGACAGTAAAAACCTTAACAATTGATACACAAACCCATCTTTTATACGCGTGCGGCGCGTGTAATAAGGGTGAAAAGGTTGCAAAATTTTCGTGGATGGATAGGATTGGTCCACGTCACTCTTACAGCCGGTAGTAACTGCCTCGTTTCCAGCAAAACTGTCCACTATGCATTAACTTCCCACTCACTCATGACACATTACATCACAAAGGTACATTCTCTTTCCTCCCAAAGGTCATTTCTCATTAATACGAACTACAACTTATCATTTCACTTATTATTAACATTTAATATTATTCCCTCATTTATTTCAAAATTCTCATTTATTACCAATTATTACATTTATTCACAAGCACTACAAAAACGTTTCAAATAACACACCCGTCAAGCACATTAACCCGTTGTCAAAAATTCACATATTTTCACAAAATTTTTTCTAACTCCTAAGTGTTGCCCGCCAACACTTGGGGGGCATATTTTCACAAAGTTTTTCTAACTCCTAAGTGTTGTCCGCCAACACTTGGGGGGCATATTTTCACAAATTTTTTCTAACTCCTAAGTGTTGCCCGCCAACACTTGGGGGGCATATTTTCACAAAGTTTTTCTAACTCCTAAGTGTTGTCCGCCAACACTTGGGGGGCATATTTTCACAAAGTTTTTCTAACTCTTAAGTGTTGACCGCCAACACTTGGGGGGCACACAAGGTATCATTTTCAAAAATTTTCTCAAAACAAGCGGCATCTTTAGTTTCTCCTCCTCCTGTCCGCTAAATAACTCACTTTTATTCTCAAATTCAATGTGATTTTACAATGCTCTAAACAAGCCTATTTATACTAATACTAGAGGTCCTTATATGCAAATAATGAGGTCCTTAAATGCAAATAAATGATGGTAGGTGGAGTAGGTAGAGTTTTGACTTTGAATTTTGCACATGGGGGGCTATAGCAATGGTGGCTTCTGGAATCAAGAGACCTAACCATCCTGTAATAAATCATCTAAAGCAAAGATTGGTTCTTACATGCACAAATGTGAAACCTATACATGTCTCTCAACTTAGGTGTTGCTGCTGGAGCTCTTTTCATGGTCAGTTTCGGACTACTATGCTGTTTTCTTCGACGTCGCGCCAGTTTGATTAATGGAAAAAGAAGAAACAGCAAACTATTTGAAACAAAAGGCATCAGCATTCATGTATATCCCTACAAAATGATAGAGAAAGCAACTCAAAGCTTCTCTGATAAACATAGATTAGGCACAGGGGCTTATGGAACAGTCTACGCTGGCAAACTCGACAATGCTGATCTAGTAGCCATTAAACGGATGAAACATGGAGCAGATAATACAGACAACATTGAACAAGTCATGAATGAGATCAAACTCCTATCTTCTTTAAACCACCCACACTTGGTACGCCTTCTAGGCTGCTCCATTGAGAGAGGTGAACAAATTCTTGTTTACGAGTACATGCCTAATGGGACATTGTTCCAACATTTACATGGTGACCGAGGCAGTGGACTTCTCTGGCGAATTCGCCTAAAAATTGCCTCAGAAACTGCTCAAGCCATTGCCTATCTCCACTCTGTAAACCCTCAGATATATCACAGGGATATCAAATCTAGCAACATATTGTTGGATAACGAGTACAATACTAAAGTTGCTGATTTTGGGCTTTCTAGGCTCGGTATGACTGAATCATCCCATATCTCGACTGCCCCACAAGGTACACCGGGGTACCTTGACCCTCAGTATCACCAAAATTTCCATCTTTCAGATAAAAGTGACGTTTACAGCTTCGGTGTGGTACTTATTGAGATCATTACGGCATTGAAAGCTGTTGACTTTACTCGAGAGCAGAATGAAGTAAACTTAGCATCATTTGCTATTGATCGGATTGGAACAGGACGTCTGGTTGAGATAATTGATCCACTCATAGTGCAAGATATGGATGATTTTACCATCTTATCATTGCTCAAAGTTGCAGAGCTAGCATTTACATGCCTGGCCTTTCATAGTGACACGAGACCTTCTATGGCTGAAGTGGCAAGTGAATTGGAACAAATTAGTAGGATAAGTACATCTGCATCCATAGAGGAGAATACCACTTTTTCGGTGGGCAAAGCATCATATAATTCAAGTGAAGTGCAAAGATGCAAGAGTTTGAGAGGGAATTCCTGTCTAGGGGTTTAAGTACCAACAAGCAGCCACCAGTTTACCTGCAACACTCGTGGTTAAGTTCTCTAAGCTCACCTTTAGCAAATAGTCGCCGAGCTATATCAAATAGTCACTAAACCATTCAGTTCGCTAATCAAGTAATTCTCATCTTATTTTTTAATGAGACCGCTCAAGTGCAGCGGTCTGATAAGCCTGTAAGGCTATGCCAAGAAAAAAAATTGCTGCAAAAAAATACATATGAGAATATGTACAAGGTACATATGGTTTTTGAACGAAACATCTTTACAAGAAAACATAAATATAACACTTTAATACACTTCAGGGATCCAAATCAAGTACGATTCTCATGTCTCTTCAAAATAAATAGAGATTTAACGACATTTCTTCACAAAAAGCATGACACTTCTGGGAATCAAAGGAGGTACCAAAAGATAAAGATAACGAACGTTATAAATACATAATGTAAATATGTAAAACCAGCAATCACCATACTTGAGTAGACAAATAGTCCCATTTATACATATCCGTGACTTGGATCAAGGCCTCCTTTTCTAAACCACCACCATAAAAAGGAAAAACCATATTACCCCTTTCAATTGAAGGAGATGTTGATCTCCTCACCACCGTTCCATCACGATCAAAAGCAACTAGTCCAACATCTTGTATAAAAAGACGACTCAACAACTTAGCTACATTTGATCTGCTACGAAGAGGAGGATGCCTCAACCATGACATAGTCGCGACAACATGCTTGCCGTATGAAGATACCTGTTTTTTGGAAACAGAAATCACTTCAAATGCATCATTTGTGTCCTTTAGTTTGAGATATCTTGCTTTTAGCGTCCGCCAAAACTTGGGGCCTGCACTGCCCCAATCATCCTCAATAATGAGTATGATTCTCTTCCCCACAAATTGCGACAACTTAACCTGTAAAGATAAGTATAAAAGCCAATAAGTAGAGTAGTATAAAACTTCTGAGCACTATACGAGAGTCGGATAGAACCAAGCTTAAAATGTTAAAAGAACTAACTTTAGGCCCATTTTTTCGTGTGACACAAGTGTTTGGATCCCAGAACATATCCAGCTTCAGTGTCTTTATATATTTAGCCTTCGACTTAGCAACTCTCATGCGGGTGAATGGATACGCCTTAATACCAAATCTCTGCAAGATATCGACGCCATACCTCATAATATTTTCCTTGCGGTCCAATAATTACAAGCCTTTGGATCTGGCCCGCGTCCCTCCAAATCCGCAGGAATTAAAAATTAGCTTAAAAAACTTGCACCTCGGGTCTTTAAACGGGAGTGCCAGCCAAGGCATTTTGCTGAATGTCTTCCAGAATGATTCTTCAGTTGCATATTCACTGGTCTCAAGTGAATCATGAACGTAAACAAGCACGATCTCAAAGTTTTTCTCTTTAGCCAACAGTTTCTCATAGGCTGTTTGAATTTTAATTGTAAGGTTAGTGGAATTGGTCTCTTCGTAAAAAAACAAGGCCACGACCTTATTTTCGAGATTATTTATGTACAGGTACCTCCTGCAGAGGATAGGTACGCACAAGAGCTTTGATGTACTTGTCACTAACTCTTGTAAAATTCACCACAGGGTGAAGACATACAAACACAAATGAGTACATCCCAAACTCTTACCAATTTACCACAGGGTGAGACATACAAGCAAAAATGATAAATCGCTCTTACATTTTACTAGTATTAAGAGATTTTTCTTCACATTGTATCCCCAAGTTAAGTTGATAGTGGCTTAGTAATTTGCATGGCTATGGTGTTTTGGAGGTCATGGCACTATTTAAGTATTACCAGAAAAGCTCCACCTTCTCTTTCTTTCCACCACTTCCCTAAAATGGTGTTTCATTCCTTGGTCCTTCTAATGTCTATGAAGGAACTGTGTACACATTAGCTGCCTTGTAACATGTATACTGGCTTCAAAACTATCTGATTCGTTGGTCCAATCCGACTGAACCAGACACCGGCCAGGTTCAATCTGGTCGGGTTCCAACCGGTTGGAATTGGAGTTAGAATTGATTTGTTACGGAACAGATGTAAACTAATAAAAAATAAGTATGTAGCTTCAACTTAAACATCTTAAAAACAAAATAAATATAACACTAATACATCCAAATCATATATAATCCAAATATGTCTTCATGTTTACATAAGATTGCGCATAACACATCAGGAAATCAAAGGAGGTACCAAAAGATAGAAAATAATTAGCTGAAAGACACTTCTCATTAGTCATTGCACAATACTGAGAGATAGAAAGATGCAGATGCAATTTTATCATCATGTTCGTGAGGCCCTCTCATGGATCAAGAATATGCAGATGCAGAGGGATGTAGTTACTAGAGGGATGTAGTTACTGTGGAATCAGACTCCCAACTTGCTGTTAAAGCGATTGCAAGTGATAGTTTAAATCTTTTAGAAGCTGGTGAGGTCGTTGAGTGTTGCAAGCTTTCTCTTGCAAGTTTGCATAGATGTTCAGTTGTTTTTATTCGGAAAATTGCTAACGAGGTAGTACATGAAGTGTTCACGTCTCCTCCTACGTGTTTGTTGGAGGCTCTTTCCAATGATCTTTTGTTTTGAATGAATGCCGTTTATTTTCAAAAAGAAAAAAAAAATCCTCAATGCATCCATCAAATAATAATCCACGCACTTGCTGCCATGATTAGGATATCCGTGAGAGTAACCAGTTTCATTCTATAGTTTAATTGCCCTTCATTCTTTAAGATATTAACAACAATGCCATTATCACAGAATAATTACTATATGAAATAAATTTACAAAATCAATCGTGTAAGATTAGATCTATTAGTTCTTGACAGGAAGGTTCAAAATTTTATTAATAATTACTTTTCAAATACCTTATATATTCGTAGAAAAAAGTGAGCACACTTGTGAGAAATATTCATGAGTTGTTATTAAGCACAAGTTAGTAAGATATGATCAGAAGCTGTTCACGAACATAATTATTTATCAATGACCCGAACCCGAACAAGATTTTTTGCTCAACTTAAAGCTCGAGTTTGCAGGGTCCAAGTGCACTAAATTTATAACAAGTCTAACCCAAACACTGGAGAGTCCTTTATGAAGTATGTGCTTGGTTAATCTTGAGAGTAGCCGATGCCATTAACAGAAAATCGCATACATATTTTTCAATGCTGAAGATCCGTCTAGTCATTGTCCCATGAAGCTACTTGCACTAACCAACAATCATACCCTCGCGGTCACACTTTATGTTATTATACACGAGTCTCTCCCAGATGATCTCAATAATCAACAATAGCCTCCTGCAAAGAGAAGCATTATCATTTTAGCCGACAAAAGAACAATCAAAAGAAAAACAGATTGCAATCACTAAAGGTTTGCTTGGATAGCAGAATTGGAGGGAAAGGAGAGGGTAAAATAATAGATTGGGAAAAGGGTTTACTCTTATTTGGATGTTCTTAAGGGATTGGGAAGCAAAGAGAGCATCCATGGAGGGGGTGATCGAGAGAGGAGAGTTCCCTCAAATTTTTTCCAATGAACACCTTGACTTGATTTGTTGGAAAGGAAGGATCCCACTTATCCAAATAGAGAATTTTGGACCCTTTCCTCGAGTGTGTTTGGCATTATTTAAAATAAGTTAATTTTGACTTAATGAAGGTGTTTTTAACTTAAAGTAGAAAGTAAAATTATTTACTTTAAGTTGAATGAATGTGTTTGGGTAATTTTTTTTAAAGTTAAACGAGGGTTTAATAATTTTGACTTATAAAAATTTTAAAATTCATAATATTTTAACTTTACAAGAGTCCTGAAACAAAAATAAAAATAAAAAAATTTGGATAAGTCATAAGTCCTAAGTCAAAAGTACTTAAAAGGAACTTATGACTTAAAGGAGTTTTTCAACTTAAAGCTTAGCTTTAAGTAAGTTACACAAACAGAGCATTTTTAACTTAAAGGAGCGCTTTCTCCTTTAAGCAACGGTAGCCAAACAGGCTGCTTACCTCAATTCCTCTCCATCCCAACAAATTGTATAAAACCTAATAAATTGTTATTAGGTTCAGACACTAGGAGAGAAGTATTGTCTAAGGGGTGCTCTATTAGATTTTCAACACTGAGCAGACATTTATTGGGTGCACAGAAACATTGAAGTCTAGAGAAGTTTTGTGTACGAAAACGAGTGGCAGAAACAAAAAACTTATTCATAATTATAGAATCAGTAGCAGTTGTGCCTTGATAATGACCATCAACACTGATCTTCGATCTACACAAACAGTAATGGGACACCAAAAGTGAGACACTCACCCTCTTTGTTCTCATCTCCCTCTGCTTTCCCCTTTTACCTCATCCTCCCTCTTTTGATCATCCTTATTTCCGCTTGTTTCCTCTTTTGCCATAGCTGCCTTTCTTGCTGCCCTTTCTTTTTTCTTCCTCTGCTTCTTTGTATTATTATGTCCCACCTGCATCTTCACCAATTCAGCCTCTGCCTTGGCGGCTCTTGCTGAAATAAATATTAACATACATGTAATGATACATAAAACTATAGTATGTACATAAATCCACTGAGAAATGCCAACAGTAGACCAACATTATGATTCAAATTCTAAAATAATTCATTTAACACGTACATGAACAAGATTACGTCGCTTCCATACCTGTCAGCAATTGTTCTAATATTTTGAATTTGAGCTGTATATTTTCATCTGCATATTTGCCTCCTTCGAGATAGTCTGGAACTTCATCTGCATACTTTAGTGCGTGTGCATATAGATCAAAAGCCAGTTTCAGGTGATCACATGGCACTTTGAAAGAAAACTCCTTGCTATTAGTCATTGTGAAAAGCTTCCCAGCAACCATGTACGAATCAGCAAATCTCATCCTCCAATTATCCCCCAAATTTTCATAACTTGTTAGGCAATAATAAGCTAACCTGTAAGCCGAATCAATGTTCCCCAACAAATAATGAAGTCTAAAACTCAATTCAAATAGAAGTCCTAATACATCTTTCTGGTTTTCATATTTCAAGAGAAGTGACCGAGTTTTTTCTAAAGCCTTCCCATTTTCACCTGCCCTAATTTGCTGCACTATTCCATCTACAGATAGAGTTAGGGCTTCCATATAATACGAGATGATGTTTGTTTCATTTCCATTCTATGCTAATAAAGGGTGCATGTACCAGCATTGACAATGTAGTAGTAATATTGTGGTCCTATCTTGGAATGTTCTCTAGGGACAGTTTAGTCATTGTCTATAGAGTTTGTTACCATATGGCTAGGATCATTCTCTCCTATTTTGTCTGTAGTAGTACTATATAATAGCTGGTCTTTGGCTCCTAGTACGGTTAGCATTGTATTCTCATATATCAGATATTTTGTTGCCTATTATGGCTGTTTTATGAGACATGCTCCATGCTTTCTTCCTAAGCTGTTTTTCATACCTTGTTAATCTGTTATCAGTCTTTATGGTATCAGAGCCGGTATGAATTAGCTGTTTGTGTTTAATGGAAGTCAGTGTAGTCTCATATCTTATCTGATTGTTTACCTTGCTCTTTGTGTTTTTTGTGTTTTTTGTGTTTTTCAGATCTTCTTTTTACAAACCTCAAAGTTGTGTTTTTGTTTAAAGATTTGCTAAGATCTGTTGCTTTCATCATGGCTGCTGGTGGTCGATTTACTTTTGCTGATATGCAAAACCCTTTGTTTTTACACCCATCGGATGGTCCATTGTCTGTGAGTGTTCAAAAGCTCGAAGGCTCGAGTGATTTCAGATCTTGGAAACGATCGTTTGAGATTCAACTCTCTTCTAAGAGAAAGCTGGGGTTTGTTGATGGCACTGTGACTAGGAGTGCAACAGATGCTACTGAGGCTCAGCAGTGGGACACCTGCAATAATTTGGTAATCTCCTGGCTTCACAATAATGTGAGTGAAACTATAAAGAAGTCTATCTTGTTTATTAACACTGCTAGTGGTATTTGGGCTCAGTTAGAAAAACGATTCTCACTTACTAATGGCTCTAGGAAATATATGTTGAATAGAGATTTGTATGACCTTAAACAAAACACACGCACTGTAGCAGAATATTTTACATCCTTGAGTAGTTTGTGGGAAGAGTTAGAGTCTATGAATTTGTTGCCTGCTGTCACAAACCCCACTGATGAAGTCAAAAATCTGTTGAAAGCCATAGATGTCATTAAAGAAGAATCAAAATTGTTTCAGTTTTTGAACGGTCTGAGTGATAAGTACAGTGCTCAACGCAGTCAGTTGTTGTTGCAAGTTCCTCTTCCTTCTGTTGAGATAGCCTGTGCAGCTATTCAGCAAGAAGAATCTCAGAGATTGATCTTGAGTTCTTCTGATTCTGTTGAAATTGATGCCTCTGCGTTGCTCAGTAGAGCCACCACTGGTGAGAGTAAGTATTTTTGCACCACCTGTAATGTCAAAGGACATTCTGTCGAAAGATGTTGGAAAACTAATGGATATCCTAGATGGCATCCCAAGTATAGAAGGCCTAGTGGTAGAGGGGGAGCCATGGGATCAAGGTGGAATGGTGACTCAAAATCTGCCGGTGGTGTTCACAAAATGGCAAATGTAGCAGTGGGAAATGCTGGAAAAGATGAGAAATGTGACTCTCTATTGACACCACAACAGCTGGAACAGATTATGAAGATGATGCCAACTAAATTTGTGAAGAATTTGCGGAGTTCTGAATCTGATGAAGAACTGGATGATTGTTTCTCTGGGATGATCACACGTTTTGCTGCTTCAGCTGTTTCTGCAAACACAGACTGGATTGTGGACTCTGGTGCCACAGATCATATGACAAGTAGCTTGGAAGTTCTAACTAATGTGAGGGTTGCTTCGTCTAAGTTCACAATACACCTTCCAACTGGAGATGTTGCAGAGATCACTCACATTGGTGATGTATTCTTGCCTAACTTGATTTTGAGCAATGTCTTGTATGTGCCAACATTTAAGTACAATCTTGTGTCTGTTCAAAAATTGACAAAGGAATCCAACTGCTCAGTTCAGTTCCTTCCTAAATCATGTGTCATATCTGATAGCTCTACCAAGGAAATCAAGGCTGTGGGTCAAGCCAAGGGAGGACTGTATTATTTAAATTCCAATTGTGAACTTAATTCGAGTAGCTCTGGATTTGCTGGTGCAGCTGACTCTTCAAATGCTTACAATCTTTGGCACAACAGGTTGGGCCATGCTCCTAAATCTAAACTTAAGTACATACCTGAGATAAAATCGTGCCTGCAGAATTGTGACTTGGTTTGTGTCACATGCCCTCTAGCTAAATTCACCAAGTTGCCATTTCCTGTAAGTGAATCCAAAGCTGCAGAGCCGTTTGACTTGATTCATGTGGACACCTGGGGTCCTTATAAGGTGCTTACAAGGGACAAGTACAGGTACTTTCTTACTATTGTAGACGATAACTCCAGAATGACCTGGATTTACTTGATGAAACAGAAGAGTGAAGCAATAACTGTTTTGCAGTCTTTTTATAACTACGTTCAGACTCATTTCAGCAAATCTATTAAGACAATTAGATCTGATAATGCTGTTGAACTGTCTGATAAAACATGTGTTACTTTCTACACTCGTCATGGCATAGTTCATCAAAAGGCATGCGTGTATCGTCCTCAACAGAATGCACGAGTTGAGAGAAAACACAGAAGTGTGTTGGAAATAGCAAGAGCTCTACGTTTTCAAGCTGGTCTCGAATTGAAATACTGGGGAGAATGTGTATTGACAGCAGCATACATACTGAATAGATTGCCAAGCTCAGTACTTGAAAACAAAACACCACATGAAGTCCTACTTGGAAAACCAGCTGATTATACGACTTTAAAAGCATTTGGATGCCTGGCTTTCTCTACTAATGATGTTCACACTGGTGACAAATTCTCACCAAGAGGGGTAGCATGTGTTTTTTTGGGATATCCACCAACAACCAAAGGGTTCAGACTGATGAATTTGGTAACTAAAACTGTTTTTGTGTCTAGAGATGTTTCTTTCTGTGAAACAATATTTCCTCTTAATGCAAACTCTCCAAAACCATACATGGAGCCACTTCCAGTGCCAATTGCTGGACCTACATCCTATTGTGATGATGATGAAATTGAGATATCACATACTGAAGAAGAATTTAATGAAGACAGAAGTCAAAATCAGTCTGAGTCCACAGGCGAACCTTTGAGACGTTCTAGTCGAGTAACTAAGCCACCATCCTGGCTGACTCCATATGCTGTAAATCAAGTGGCTGTTCAACATGTGCAACCACAGTTTCATTGTTTTCTGAGCAAACTGGTCACTAATGTCGACCCTACATCATTCAAAAGGGCAGTTGAACATCAACATTGGATTGATGCCATGAATGCTGAGCTTGCTGCCTTAGAAAAGAATGACACATGGGAGATTACATTGTTACCTCCTGGAAAGACAGCTATTGACTGCAAATGGATTTATAAAACCAAATACCATCCAGATGGTAGTGTTGACAGATTTAAGTCAAGGCTTGTCATACTTGGCTGCAAACAGGTGTATGGGATTGATTATGGAGAAACGTTCGCGCCTGTAGCAAAAATGACCACTGTAAGGGCCCTGTTGGCTGTAGCTGCTATGAATAACTGGCATGCCATTCAAATGGATGTTACAAACGCCTTCCTTCATGGTGACTTGACAGAGACAGTGTATATGAAATTTCCAAGGGGATATACTGGCATTGGAAGCAGAATTACTGCAGAAAATGCAATGCTCCCAGCACCTAAGTCTATTACTGTGGTTCTTGTTTATGTCGATGATCTTCTAATATCTGGCAATTGCATGGAGTCTATCAATAATTTGAAACAGATGCTGTCAAATGTCTTCCATATGAAGGATTTGGGTGACTTACATTACTTTCTGGGACTCGAGGTCAATAGATCACCTGCTGGTTTCTTTGTGTCCCAACAAAAATACACACTTGACTTATTAGAGGAATACAACATGCTTCACACTAAGCCTTTGAATCTGCCACTTGACAGTCATCTCAAATTGACACCTGAAAAAGGTGATTTGCTATCAGATCCTCAGATTTATCAAAGGCTGCTTGGTCGACTTATTTACCTAACAACTACACGCCCAGATATCACGTTTGCTGTTCATCTCTTGGCTCAATATATGCAGAAACCTACTACAGCTCATTTGCAGGCAGCAAAAAGATTGCTTCGTTATCTTCTCAAAAATCCATCACAAGGAATCTTGTTTGCATCTAAGTCTGCAGCACAAGTCACTGCATACTGTGACAGTGATTGGGCCAGTTGTGCAACATCTCGTAGATCCACTTCAGGGTTCTGCATTCTACTTGGTGCATCACCTATTTCCTGGAAGGCCAAGAAGCAATCTGTAGTGGCTCGTTCTACTGCTGAGGCAGAGTATAGAGCAATGGCTCTAACAGCCTGTGAAATAACCTGGCTTTCAGCACTACTTAAAGACATGGGTCTGCACAATCTACCACCTGCAATTCTTAACTGTGACAATCAAGCAGCCATCTCCATTGCTGCTAATCCTGTCATGCACGAACGAACAAAACACATTGAGATTGACTGTCACTTTGTTCGGGACAAAATTGCAGCTGGAAATCTTACAACTCAATATGTTCCTTCTCATAGTCAACTAGCAGACATTCTCACCAAACCTCTGTCAGGAAAGCAACACAACTACATTCTAAACAAGCTTAGTACTTCCGTTTCCAACTGCAGTACAGCTTGAGGGGGAGTAATACGAGATGATGTTTGTTTCATTTCCATTCTATGCTAATAAAGGGTGCATGTACCAGCATTGACAATGTAGTAGTAATATTGTGGTCCTATCTTGGAATGTTCTCTAGGGACAGTTTAGTCATTGTCTATAGAGTTTGTTACCATATGGCTAGGATCATTCTCTCCTATTTTGTCTGTAGTAGTACTATATAATAGCTGGTCTTTGGCTCCTAGTACGGTTAGCATTGTATTCTCATATATCAGATATTTTGTTGCCTATTATGGCTGTTTTATGAGACATGCTCCATGCTTTCTTCCTAAGCTGTTTTTCATACCTTGTTAATCTGTTATCAGTCTTTACCATATCCATCTCTTTCTTCTTCTCCCGGCCTCTCCACTTAGGGTTTCTCTCAATTAGGTTTTCCCAAAAACAAAATTTATATTCACACAGTGATTTTATAATCGGCCCCACATAAAAGCCTTAAAAATATGGACCGGGCCCAGCACTTTCAACGAGCTCTATTATAAAACCTCCCGTAAAAACCTAGCCTTTTAGCCCACCTCCAACAAACCACCATAAAATCTGATTATTACTCTAATATATTAGTATTTTATTATTGTATATAAATTTTTATGTAATCTACACTATTACAAATAACAATAGGGCTTTTTTTAAAAGTACAAATACTTACGTAATTTTTTTTAAAAATACGGTTTCCTGGATATGTTATTTTACATATACCATCAACTACTTTATAATTTTGAAAAATACAACACACATTTTTTACACAGATTAAGTTTCAAACACAAGCTTTTGTTATCAACTCTTCCAACTCTATATCAGTCGTCATCAAATTCTAAGTATGTGTTGCTAGATTCTCAGTTGTAAACTTTCGAGAAGGTATGCTATATATTATTGCTTTCAATTTTTTCGTGTATTTATGAGTTGCAATTGATGTTCAATTACTTAAGTTTTGATTTCGAGCTCATATAGTTTCTGTGTTCAATTTTAGTCGTTTCAGTTGCAATTATGGGTTACAATGACTGAATCACCATTGGTATTAAATTTTGTGATTTTGCAACCCAAACAACATGTTAATTCAGCTATTTATTTTTAATTCAAAGATTATTTAGTTGTTGTGGTTGATTTTAGTTGCAATTTGTTAGTTTCGAAAACCTAGATTCATTAATTTCATACTAGATTGCTTGAATTTAGAATGTTTACAAAGTGTTTGATAAAATGTCACAGTGAATTATGAAGTTGCAAATTCTGAATTTTGGTTTCTTTTGAAGTTGCAAATAGTTGGTTATAGTGTGGTTTGTGTTGCGCAGCAAGTTGACAACTTACGCAGCCTGTTATGCAACTTACGCAACTTCAATCAACATTTCAAATTAAAATAGAATAAATGTTGCATTTTAGGTTACAAAAGTTGCAGATCGTTGTTAGGAATAAGTGATGATGTAATGATGCAAATAGTCTATCAGTTCCTAGTAGTCCCTGAACAGGTGATTACATCACATGGCACTTAGAGAAATTAAAAGTGGTTTATGTTGTTGCCAGGCTTTCAATCTCTTTGTGTATTTTTTTAAGTTGCAATTGCGGTTCAATTTCGTAGGTCTTGATTTTGAGCTCATGTAGGTATTATGTTTGATTTTTGTTGTGTTTAGTTGGAATTAAGCTAGGTTTATTATGACCAAATCACCATTGATCTTGAGTTTTGTGATTTTTAGATCCAAGCAACATGTTAATTCAATGTTTTTTTATGATTTCGAGCTCGTCTAATTGTTTTGGTTGATTTTGGTTGTTTTTAGTTGCAATTAAGGTGTATTATAAATCAATCATAAAATTTTGAAGCAAAGAAGCAACATAATTGTTAATATTTCACCTCGAATTGTTCATTTTGAACTGTTTGTTAAAATCTTTTTAATTTTGTGTGTGATGGATTGTTTAGGTTGGAAAAGCTGTGAGTTTATTGTTTAATTTTGATTAGTTATATGATGTTCATTTGAATTGCGGAATTTTGTATTGATTTTTTGTTTTCATTTGTGTTCCAAGCTTTGTGGCTACGGAGAATTTGAGAATTGAAGCTCTAATGGCTGACGTAAAGAAGCAACAGAAGAAGAACATTTTAGTATCTAATGGTTTTTTATATTTTGCTTTTGCTTTCGTTTTCTTATCTTGGAGTATGTTCCAAGATGATGCTTTTTGTTCTAGGCGGTTTGTTCTGTTTTTTATTAAAGGTGTACTCTCTTTGGTCTTGTAAAATCAGATTCAAATTTTGACAATATGATTTTATGTGGAATAGGCCCCGCAGGGATACCAATCTCAAAAGTAAGAGTTAACTATTTGTATAAGTTGCAACTTTTGCAATCTTGTTTGCAACTCTTGTAACCATATTTGTAAAGGTTGCAATCATGGTTGCAACTCCTACAACCTTGTTTGCAACTTTTGCAACCATATGTGTAACTTATCAATATCAGTTGCAAACAGAACGAATATGAGACATGTAAGGAATAAGTAATATTTTGTTGTGTTTTAAATCTAGTAGAGATATGTATAAATGTTTAGCAAAATACATCTATTTCAGCAACTACTCAAAATGAAGTGTATATTTGTTCTACAACTACACACAGATTAAGGTTGCTACTAATTAAAGAAGAAACCCAGCAACACCAATCACCATGACATAAAAAACACCAAATATTATGGCATAAGATTTTACAAAAAAATATTCGCATCGGTTGCAAATACTTTTTTGTTAGTTGCAAATATAATGGCATAAACTTGAATACAGAAAAGTGATGCATAAGTTGCAAACAATGTTGCAAAAGTTGTAAAATTGTTGCAAATATAATGGTTGCAATCTTTGCAAACATGGTTGGTGAAGTTGCAAATAAGGTTGCAAAAGTTGTAAAATTGTTGCAACCATGTTTGCAACTTCTGCAACCATGGTTGCAACCTTTGCAAACATGGTTGCAGAAGTTGCAAACAAGGTTGCAAAAGTTGTAAAATTGTTGCAACCATGGTTGCAACCTTTGCAAATATGGTTGCAGAAGTTGCAAACACGGTTGCAAAAGTTGTTACTACTTCTCTTATTTACATCTCAGTAAAACTAGTACCAAAACAATTACTTCCAACAACACTGCTACTGTGACTAGTGGGGCTGTGAGAGGACGAATCTGAATCACTATAATGATTCACTAATCCATCATTCTCATCATTCTGCGAATTAACCTCCAAAACCTTAATAATCCGATCCCTCTCATTACGCAAAGAAACACGAATCTCTCCACCGATAACATTCAATTCATCCTTGCTCTCCGTATTCTATCACTACACATATCAATAAACAAACGATCATAACCAATAATATACATTGCATAAACAAAATTACAATCCCTCACTCCTGCCATAATTATCCGTAAAGCAATTACTAAATTTTCCATCACCTTACGTAGAATCCAACAGGGATACACAATTTTCCTCCATGTCGTCGTCACCATTTTTCACATATTATAATCTACCCAAATAACCCAGGTACCAAATTTTGCTTAAAATCTCAAATCTACTATAAAGTCAGTACAGACACCCCGTAAATCATGTTTAATTCCAGCAGTTCAAGTGACTAATAAGATTTGAATGTACAAGACGTAGTAAGCAATAATTAATATTAAAAAGAAAGACAAGAAGAAATGCAAAGATCTATACTAGATAAAACTAAATATAACCATCCATTACATTACATAAATTAACTAAAATAGAAAGATATTTCTTAAATTATATAGAAACATCATTAACACTACATAAACTTGTTCGTAACTCATGTACAACACAACAAGATCTCATCATTAAGATGAGTAACATCTAAAGATGAACGCTTTTTGCCACTAGAAATCCAAAACGAGGTCACCCCAGCTGCGCTCAATCCAGCGACCAACGCTAAATCGATTACCCTGTTGTTTTCAATAACCTATATATTACAAGAAAATCCCATATCATATACAAATACTATGTATAAATCACACACAAACAAAACATATGATTACTAGTAATACAAATACTTGTATCTTCAGTTGTGTCTGCTTTAAATTTGTATCGATCGCATTGTTCTTGTGTTTTTCATACTACAACTCACACATAAGATTAGCTAGTTTCACTCCTTAAAATTTGTATAAATTAGCAATCCACTTGTGTACATTAAATTATCATACTTGCGTGCTCAAAGCCCTAATTATCATGTGCAGGTTTAACAAAATTAGTTTTTATAACACATATAATGCCACGACCACCACTTCCAGCAGCATTCCAAACCCTCCAAAATGGCTTAATAAGTCAGTTTTTGTGATAGACACAGAACCCTTGATCATCAAAATGAAATTTAGCATCTTTTACAAATCCAACTATGACATTAGCAAACGCTTGAATTGACCCTTTACCAAAACATCAGCAACTCGAAACGTTTAACTGCATCTAAAATTTAAAACTCATTATGACGACTATTTCCCTTCAAAGAGAAGGCCACTAGTGGGACTCTATTGTCCTTTGAAATAATGTTAAAACGTCTTGTTTTCACCAAACCTTCTTTTATCACCATCGCGTTATCTTGACAATTCTCGATTATATTCGATAACCCTGGTATCAAAGATCAGTTCTTTATCAGATCAATTTCAAAAAAATAATTAAATAATGTAAATGAATTGATAATATATAATTTGATTCTAACCTCATAAACCAAGCGAATTAGTTGATAATACTACGCAATGGCCTGACTTGAACCTAATGATCAAATAAATAAGATCATAAAATCATTATTTGTGTACTGGATACCAAATAATACGATCTGCAACCTTTGTAACCTAAAATGCAACTTTTATTCTATTTTAGTTTTATAAGTTGATTGAAGTTGCATAACATGTTGCGTAAGTTCAAAGTTGCATAAAATATTGCATTGATATCAACTTGTTGCGCAACACAAATCAACTACAACCAACTAATTTGCAACTTTGTAATTCACTGTGACATTTTATCAAACACTTTGTAAACATTCAAAATAAACTACTTAACATACTAAGTTGCAACCTACTATGCACTGAATTTACAACTAATCTGGAAAAGACTAATGAATAAGCCACTAAAGCGACATATTAAGAAACGTAAATTAAACTACCAAATTCACAATCAACACATAGTAATTGACATATAATTATATTGTACGACTCTATATACACATGAGAAAACACGTTTTAATCCAGAATTAAAAAGTTCAAATACCTAATTTGAACTTTAGCCTGTAGTGCATCAAATTGATGCCGAATAAACAAAATTTGATCGATGTCGGAGAACTCCCCGCTGCCACTCCGATTGAGAAGGTGCCCCTGCGGGGCCTGCTCTAAGAAGATCGTAAAATTTACAAAAACTGATGAAAGATAGACAGAGATGAATAGAAGGAGGAGTAAGAAGAACTGCTAATCGTATTTCAAAAAATTTACAAAAGTAATTATATAGGGGACCGTATATTTGAAAAAATGAAAGTATAAAACTGAAATAAAAATAAGATGGGATTAAAAACGGAAAAAAGATTAAAAAAAGTAGTATTTCAGGCAAATTCCCATAAAAATATATATATTTTAGACATATATCTCAGGAAATTTTTCCTAAGATACATGCCAAATATCCTTTAAATCTTGCTGGACCCGCATGGCTAATTAAAAATCTCTGAATTTACTCAAATGTCCATCCCATTTTTATATATAAAGATTAGCTATCTCAGGGAACTTACCTGAGATATATCTCAGGCTCCCTACTATATATATATATATATATATATATATATATATATATATATATATATATATATATATATATATATATATATATATATATATATATATTCATTACTAATAAAAATATACTAGCTTAAATCTCGTGCAATGCACCGGGTTGTTTTTAAATTTTTTTAAAAATAAATAGGTCATACAGATGTGCTTAAATTAAATTAGTTATACGTGTTTTAATTAAAATATGTTTTTAATATGAATAGACCCTTTTGATATAGTTTATTTTTTTAAGTAAAATTATTTTTTTAAATAATTTGGCCCGTTAATATATTCTTTGAAATAAAAATCACAGTCCAATTGAAACATGTATTTTCCTATTAGTAGTATTTTATGATATTTTTTAAAGTGAGATCCAGTTTTTTTTGTCATAAAAGGATTCAAATTTTATTAATCACTCGACAAAACATAACAAAAATCGAGTTGGACATCTCTCACCCTCAAAACGATCAGCTATACAGAACAATTGTTTTTTAGAAGGTGAGAGGTCAAACCAGTTCACCAACACACACGTCCACTTTACATTTTTGTTACTCAAACTTGCTAGAAGAATTCGACATTCTTTTATCACTCTCCCTAAGTACAAGAAACACATAAAGGAGCTGCGAATGACTTGTACAATCTCCAAGCAATCAGACTCAATAGTCTCCGTTCTTCACCCAACTTAATGCTTCACGAATTCCTATTACTTCAGCCAAGTCTGCACTAAGTCGTCCTCTTAAGCATTTTGATCTAGCTTCAATCAATCTGCCTTCATGATCACGGGCTACAAAAGCATAACTCTTTCGTCGGTGGAAAAAAGAAGAATGCAAGTGACTGCTAGAAAGGGTAAAAGGAACAGATGCATTGAGTGTGTAATTAAATTCCTCAATACATTCGAATTTGATGAGCTGAGAAAGTGAGAAACGAACAATTTATAGTGAATGGATACATTGCAAAGCAAGATACGAGCTAGTGATGTAAGACTTCACCTAAAACTATACACATGTAAAATATGAAATCCCTTAAACCCAGCTTATCTAACAAATTCAGTTACAGAAGTAATGAATCATAACTGATCACACATCTTAAAATTTTCGGTGCGATCCTGGATACATATTGATACCATTGCAGAAAGTCCTGTTGGGCGACAAATGGTGAGATGTGAGTAAACACAAAACACGAAGATCGATGGCATTTTAGAACAGAAATGAAGAAACACAAAAAAGAGCATGTGCAAAAATATATAGCATGGACAGACCTGTATACAAAGTACGTAGAACCAAAGTACATTGAAAAGCTGTTTCAAATCTCATCAAAATTGTTTGATAAAATCGTAGGAAAAACTAGTAATTAATTCTATGACCAATAAAACTCAGTAGATAAAATGTAATTTCATAAATTGCATTTTACATCTCCTAACTTTAAATTTGAATCACAATTCCTTATACATTTTTTAACAAAAAAATATTGTTTTAATGAATATTTTGACAAATGCAATATAAAATTATTTTGATTATATAATTTATATTTTAAGATGGTATAAATATATGTTAATAATGTTATACGTATCATACATTATAATAATCCCAACTTATTTAATTATAATATGTTAGTTCAATGTTTGATAAATATATTGTTATCAATTAATGGTAAAAAAATAATACCAGATTAAATATTAAAATTTTAAAAAAAATGGAAAACTAGTGACATGTTTAAAATATAAAATGCGTATAATCACGACAACAATTTTGTATCGCATTTGTCATAGAATTCGTTAAAAAAAATATTATTTTGAATAGAAAATGTATAAGTGGTTGTGGTTTAACCTATGATTTAAGGTTGGGGTCGGGAATGCAAATTGAAATTTATGAAAATATGTACACATAAATGAATATGGAGTAATGATAGGGGATATAAAGTGTAATTAACTCTTAAAAGAAAATTTCTCAAAAAAAAACCTCTTAAAAGAAAAGAATGAGGAGGTTGTTATTGCATACTCCATCCATCCCAAAATACATGTCCATTTTGAAAAATGAATTTGTCTCTGATGTGTGTTGAAAATAAACCCTAAGAATACAATTAATGATACATTAATTTAGCTCAGAACGGCCCAAGGTTAAAGCCCAATTACAAGGCCCAGAACCCTAAATATAATTATAATTTCGTGGCTATTAAATGAGCCAAATAAAAGACTCTGTTATTGAGTCCAAAAGGAAACCAAATCATCCTTGGAGTGGCCTCCAATGAATACAACTGTAATGCTTATCCTCCTTCCACCCGGAAGGATCTAGAATTGGGCCTAAGCCGTACCTTGCTTACCAAGACACCAAATTCTATTTTAATTCTAGGGTTCTCATCACCTATATAAGGACCTGATTCCACACAAACAGAACTACGTTTTTTGGCTTGATTCTCTTCTACAGAGATACGTAGGCATCTTGTGAGGGCAGATTAAGTCACGAAACACTCGATCAGCCATTAAAACTCGAAGCTCTCCCTAACCCTAGAATTCAATACGTAATAAATACAACATAATTTTCGTTCCACAACATTTGGCGCCGTCTGTGGGAAACGAATATCAACCATGGTTACCACCAGAAGAACACCAGCACTCTCTGAAACTAACACCAACACCACTGCACCCCCGATTGGGGAACAGCTACCCCCAGGGATGGTTTCCCAGAATCAAGTTCCTCAGACTCAAGGGATCGGTACGCAAGCTCTTGGATCGTTACCTTTGGTGACGAATCCCTCTACTCAAGGGACGAATCCCCTATAGATGATAGTCTCTCCTCTTGGGGGTCAGTCCATTCCCCCCACCGCTCAGATCTCTACTACCGTGATTCCAGCAAGCACGAACCCGATGTATGGGTTGCAAAATTATCCCCCGTATCAGCCTGGACCAAGTTGTCATGCTCTCCAGATACGCGATCCGTACGTCCCACCTTACATAAGGGGTTTGGGACCCAATCAAGGCCAACAATACCAAGATTACTTCGGTCCATACTCTGATGATTTATCCTCGGAAGACGAGGATATACCGCATAGGAGGCATCGTCCAAGTAAGGAACCTGTTGGGCAACATCGCCGAAGGATCCATGATGGACCTCCCCTAACAGCTGCTGGAAAGATTAAGGCCCATGAGGCCAAGATCCAGAAACTGAAAGAGGATATAAAATAGGAGCAACAAAGACAGAATCAGGGTCAACCCCCACCAACGATCGGAGGAGAAATTTCATTTGTTGATTTGGAAGAAACCCCGAGGAGAGAAAGAAGGGTTGAGATCCCTAGAGACACAAGGGTCGAAACCTCTAGAGGCAACCCCAAAGACCTAATGCCCCTCGGGGATCCTGATGATCCGACACCTCTGTTCACGGAGGAGGTGATGAATGCGCGCATATCATGAAAGTTTAAGATGCCCATCATAAAAGGCTACGATGGAAAGGGAGATCCCGCTAATCATGTAAGGACGTTCTCAAACGCGCTTCTGTTGCAACCGACAAGTGATGCCCTGAAGTGTAGGGCATTCCCTCAAACCCTGTCAGGTATGGCACAACGTTGGTATAGTCGTCTGCCCCCAAATTCTATCAGTTCTTTTAAAGAATTGAGTGCCGCTTTTGTTAGCAAATTCATCAGTGGAAGAGTTCATGAGAAAAGATTCACGTCTCTTATGTATGTGGTACAAGGGAAGAACGAGAATCTGAGAGACTACCTCAAGCGGTTCACTAAAAAAACACTGACTATCACTGATTTGGAGAATAAAGTGGCCATGGTAGCCTTGGAACATGGAACCACTGACCTCTTCTTCAAGAGGTCATTGGCAAAACATCCCCTTGAGAACATGGCTGAGTTACAACGAAGGGCTGATAAATATATCAAAGCCGAGGATAATATGAAGAAAGAGGCCACAACAGGTAATGGAGGAAATAACAATGATTCTAGGAAGAGGAAGGCGGATTAGGAATATGATACCAAAGACAAGTACCCGCGTACGGGCAAGGAATCGGACTCGGCTCCTAGAAAGGGGAATCCACGACAGAGATTTACTGAATACTCAAGATTGAATGCCCCAAGGAGCCAAATCCTGATGGACATAGAGAAGGATAGGGATGTGAGATGGCCGAAGCCACTAAGGACTGATCCTGAGAAAAGAAATAAGAATCAATACTGCCGATTCCACAAAGATGTGGGGCACGACACCGACGATTGTAGGCAATTGAAGGATGAGATCGAGTTTCTAATCCGGAGAGGAAAGTTGAGTAAGTTTTGCAAAGATGGGAATCAAGGAAACCCAAGGCGAGATTATGATAGGAAGGATGATGATCATAATCGCAATCCGTAGCCCCGAGGGCCGGTAATAAATATGATTTTTGGAGGCCCGACAGCGGCCGGGACAAGTAGAAATTCTCGAAAGGCGTATGCCCGAGAAGTAATGCACATTGTTGGAGAAGCACCGAAGCGTGCCAAGACGGAGGTCTCAATTTGATTCGATGACTCAGACCTTGAAGGGGTGAAGTTCCCCCATGATGATCCACTGGTGATCTCACCGGTGATAGGCAATTCGCAAGTAAAGAGGGTCTTGATAGATAATGGAGCTTCAGTGGACATTCTGTTCCATGATGCCTTCTTGAAGATGGGATATACCGAGTCTCAGTTGACACCATCAAATATGCCTATATATGGGTTCAATGGAGTAGAGTCCAAAGTTGAAGGGACGATTCAGCTACCCATGACTATAGGGCAGGAGCCACGGGAGGCCACTCAGATGTTAAATTTCTTGGTTATCAAAGCCACGTCTACCTAAAATGCCATCCTAGGAAGAACGGGACTTCATGCTTTTAAGGCGGTTGCCTCCACTTATCATTTAAAGATAAAGTTCCCAACCAGAAACGGTATAGGAGAAGAAAAAGGAGATAAAAAAATAGCGAGGAGTTGTTATGTGGCCGCATTGAGGCCGGACGGAATCGGGGGGCAGGTCCTTCCAATTGAGGATATGGACGCTAGTGAAGATGAAGAACGGAGAGGAAAACCAGCAGAAGATTTGGTTCTCATACCTTTGGAATTGGGAGATTCTGAAAAAGTCACTCATATTGGGGCATCTTTGAAGGACCCTTTGAAAAGCGAGTTGATTGCCTTCTTGCAAGATAATAGTGATGTTTTTGCGTGGACAGCAGCTGAAATGCCAGGGATAGATTCTCAATTGATAACGCATAATCTAAACGTAGATCCGGACAAGAAGGCGGTAAAACAAAAGAAGAGAAATTTTGCACCTGAGAGACAAGAAGCCATAAAATAGGAAGTTGACAAACTCCTAGAGGCAGGGTTCATTGAGGAAATTCAGTTCCCAGAATGGTTGACCAATCCCGTAATGGTCAAAAAAGCCAATGGAAAGTGGAGGATGTGTATAGACTTCACAGACCTAAACGATGCATGCCGAAATGATTGTTTTCCCTTGCCAAGGATCGATATGTTGATAGATGCCACAGCTGGGAACGAGATGCTAAGCTTCATGGATGGCTTTAGTGGCTACAACCAAATCAAGATGCATAAGGATGACATTCCTAAGGTATCATTCATCACCGACTTTGGTGTGTAGTGTTACCTAGTCATGGCCTTTGGACTAAAAAACGCAGGAGCTACTTATCAGAGGTAAACAAGATTTTTGCTTATCTCATTGGAAAGACTATGGAAGTTTATGTAGATGATATGTTGATAAAAAGCCTACGCAAGGCCAATCACATCGAGCACCTCTGTGAGGCATTTGAAGTGTTGAGACACCACAAGATGATGTTGAACCCAGCCAAATGTGCTTTTGGTGTCGGGTCAGGGAAGTTCTTGGGTCTTATGGTCTCAAAACGAGGAATCGAGGCTAACCCCGACAAGATTAAAGCTATCCTGGATATGGAACCACCACGTTCCATAAGAGACATACAGAAGTTGACCGAAAGAATTACTGCACTGGGGAGATTCATCTCCAAGTCTGGGGATAAGTGTTTGCCGTTCTTTAAAACCTTGAAGAAAGTAAAAAAATTTGAATGGACAGAGGAAAGCCAAGAAGCCTTTGATCAAGTGAAGAGATATATGGCTGAAGCCCCGCTGTTGGCGAAGCCAAGTATTGGAGAAATCCTCTATCTTTACTTAGCTATCTCGGATCAAGATGTGAGCGCAGTGCTAGTGAAGGAGGAAGACACGGTTCAGAAACCCGTATATTATATGAGCAAGGTTTTGCATGGAGCTGAGTTAAATTATTCTACCATTAAGAAGTTTGCCTTAGCATTGGTAACTGCCTCTAGGAAGTTACGACCCTATTTTCAGGCACACAAAATTGAAGTCCTTACAGGACAGCCATTGAGGAACATTTTATATAGCCCTAAAGCCAGTGGTATGCTCATCAAGTGGGCAGTTGAGTTGGGAGAATTCGATATCAAGTACAAGCCGAGGACGGCCATAAAAGCTCAGGCACTTGCTAACTTCGTGGTTGAATGTACCATTGACAACCAAGAAGTCGGGGGCAAAAGATACCTCAGGAAGGCAATAAGGAAGACAAGGAACCCGTAATTGAAGAGAAGGAATTCTGGATGCTCTATTTTGATGGGGCATCAAAAATAAAAACAAGTGGTGTAGGTCTTGTCCTACAAAGTCCCGATGGATTCACAACTGAATACGCCCTGAAATTAGACTTTCCAACAACCAATAATGAGGCAGAATATGAAGCTCTGGTAGCTGGACTTGGTTTGGTAGGAGCGCTAAGGGTCAAAAATCTAAAAGTTTGTGGAGATTCAAGGCTAGTCGTGGCTCAAGTCAATGGAGAGTTTGAGGCAAAGGATGAAACCATGGCCAAGTACTTGAGGTTAGTGAAGGCAGTGATGACTCAATTTGATGAATGTTACCTGGAGGCTGGAGCACATTTCGAGGGAGGAAAACGTCAAGGCTAATGCCTTATCTAAGTTTGCCTCTTCCGAGATAGAGAATTATTCTGGTAGTGTCTACTTCAAAGTTCTGAGAGCCCCTACTATCGATTCGAAGCTGGTTGCACCTATAGGGGTAGGAGAATGTTGGATAGATCCCATAAAAGCACATCTTGAAACTGGTTGGCTCCCGACTAATGCCATGGAGGCACGAAGATTATCTGTGAGGGCGTTGAGGTATGCTCTGATTGAAGGGATACTCTACAAAAAGTCTTTTGTGATTCCATATCTAAAGTGTTTGAGGCCCGAAGAGGCCAAGTCAGCTATTGAGGAGGTCCATGAGGGAATTTGTGGACAGCACTTGGGGGGCAGGGCCCTGGCTCACAAGATAGTTAGACTCGGATTCTATTGGCCCGAGATGATGGTTGATGCCAATGAGTATGTGAAAAGTGTGATCGGTGCCAGAAGCATGCACCAGTGGTTAGGCAACCACCAGAGATGTTGATGTCCGTCAGCTCCCCCATTCCTTTTGCTATGTGGGGGATGGATATACTTGGGCCTTTTCCAATGGCCACCGCTCAAAGAAAGTTCCTGATTGTAGCTATTGATTACTTCACTAAGTGGATTGAGGCCAAATCTTTGGCTAAAATCACAACCAAGCAAGTTATGCAGTTCTTTTGGGAGAACGTCATGTGCAGGTATGGAATCCCCCGAATCCTGGTTACGGACAATGGGTTACAGTTCAACAATAAGGAGTTTAAAGATTATTGTGAGGAAAATGGAATCGAGCTTCGGTTCACCTCGGTTGCCCATCCTCAAGCTAATGGGCAAGCTGAGGTTGCTAATCGAATCATCCTGGTTGGACTCAAGAAAAGGGTGGAACGCTCCAGAAACACTTGGGTGGATGAGTTACTACCCATACTTTGGGCATACCGTACCACATGCAAGGTGACTACTGAAGCAACCCCATTCATGTTAGCTTACGGAGCTGAAGCTGTTGTACCAGTAGAAATCATGCATGCATCTCCACGGGTGGAGGCCTTTGAGCCTGACACTAATGAGGAAGGAATGAGGCTAGCACTTGACTTGATCGATGAGGTAAGAGATGAATCCCATGCTAGGAATGTTGAACATCAGAAAAAGACCTCTTTCTATTACAACCTGAGGGTGAAAGAAAGGTTCTTCCGTCAGGGGGATTTAGTACTCAGAAAGATCGAAGCATCCGGAGTTGGACAGAAAGGAAAGCTGGCACCAAACTGGGAAGGTCCGTATCGTGTCAAAGGAACATTAGGTCGTGGATCATATAAGCTGGAGACTTTGGAAGGAAACGAGGTGCCTCGTACTTGGCATGCATCGAATCTCAAAGTTTATTATGTTTAATTGTCCTAAATGGGACTTAGCTTATATTTATTAGGAAAGTAGAAATAAGGTCGACGAAACCATTTCAGAGTCTTTTGAACTCCGAGTAGGAAGTAGAGTATTTATGTAAGGGTTGAACCCAATTCAGGATTCTTTTATGCGATTATGCAGTATGATTTTCAATATTCCTTGTGTTTATACTTCATGTCTGATATGTATTAATGCATAACCAAATTGCAAGCTGATAAAAGCCAAATACAAATGACACAACAAGTAGAAAAAGGAAAAGGAAGATTGAAAATGCATGAATAAATAAAGCCCACAGGCCATAAGTTATAAGTTACAAAACCAAAACGATAAAGTTATAGAAGCAAATGCCACACAGGGCCAACATAAAATAGTCTAAGTCCCAGGAGCTCGGGATGAAGCAGACTCCTCATCGTCTTCCAGAACCTTGGAGCCCCCGGCAGTACGAGAATGAGAAGTATGAGTGGTGTCGGAGTCTCTCTGTAGAGGAGTAGCCTGGGGATCAAGAATCCTCTCCCCGTCACCTAAGACCTCGTCCTCGTCCTCACCCTCATCTTCCTCCACAGGAAGAACAGGAGGAGGGTGTGGGCTAGGAAAGTCCTTAAGAGTAAATAATCCAGGGTGCTTTTTAAGCACCGCCTTCAAAGCCTCGTCCCAACCATCGGTGTACTGGACAGGATAGAGCACCCCATCGTGATTCTCCATCAAGGTTTGAAAATCCCGAGAGTCCATGTACTCGTCAATGAGGTCCTCTTTCTTGGCCTGCAAGAGCACCACCTCAGCCTGGGCCGCCTCCAACTCTTCTACCTTCCTTTTCAATTTCTCTTCAGTTTCTCCAACTTTAAGTTTCCCGTTCTGATACTTAGTCTCAAAAGACTTTGCCTTGTTTTTCCAGGCCTTGGCCTGATGAGCCATGCTCTGTAAATGCACGTTCGCCTGAAAAAATGTTAGTTCAATAAGGAGCTACAACATCAAAATGACATACAGAAAAGTAAAGAGTGGTAAACAATAACATACAGATGCCAAGGCTTGAGCCCCCAGATGCTCAGCCTCATCCATGTTTCCACCCGTTATGAAATCCTTGTAGTCAACCGGAGTTATTGAGTTTAAAGACCAATCCATTGAATGCTTTGTGGAGCCAACCACAGAGTCCTGCTTTCTAAAGCCCCATGGAGGCCTATATATAGTCGATTGGACGTTCACTTACACAGGTCCATCTTCTTCATCAACAGTAACCAAGTCTTGTTTCTGCACTTTGTGTGGGCATAGAAAAGATGGTTCACTAGATTTGCCCCTTTTGTCAAGGGCCCTCTTTGCTCTCCTCATTCGAGCAGTTTCCTCCTCACCAGGATCCGTTTCTCGCATGATTTTCATAACAGCTACACAAAACAACAAATTAAAACGTTGGTATAAGCTCATCTAGAAACAAAGTAAACTCACAAAGGAATGGAAATTACCCAAGTCATAAATAGCAGAAAGGCTTACGGCCCTAAGAGACTCCTCATTGATGAGGTCCCAACACAGAGTTTCACCGTTGTCTTTGATTAGCTCGTCATAAGCCGCTTGCTCCTCGGTGTTGAGAACTAACTTGTTAGGGTTGCCATCGGCCACCTTACCAAAAGAACTTCGGAAAAGGGTGCCCCAATCACCCCCTTTCCAGACCAAGTACATAAATTCTTCTTTCCACTTAGGGTTGTTATCGACAACCGAATGGTCGTTAAAGATGTGTGAAATTTTAGGGTGCTGTCTAACGTAGACCCACCCCGGTTGAACAGAAGAGCTACTATAGAATTGAAATATTTTTCTAAACAAAGGAACAGAAAGAGGGAATTTTTTCCTAAGGCACAAAACCATGAAACACAAAATGGATCGCCAATGCATTGGGTGGAAGTTGGCATGGGCTAACTTGAACGTCGGCTAAAAGTTTGGGGATAAACTCATGGAAAGGGAACCTAAGCCCAGCTATGAGGGCATCTCTAAAAACACATATCCCATTGGGCCTCCAATGACAAGGCATGTCGCCAGGCCCAGCCTTAACAAGCCTATATGGAGTTTTAATTACATAAGTTTTGTTGTAATTTTTAATTACATCTTCATCATGAAACTTGTTACAGCAGTTATAAGCATCTAAATTAGCTAATGAAGGATAATCATCTCCGCGCATATTGATCATTTTAGTTAAACTCATGTAAGAAGAACGAATTTCGATATCGTTACCTCTTTTTGAAGCTGAATTCATTTTCAAAAGGCGCTGTGCTAACTTATCCGCCATTGATCTTCAAAATATGAATGCTCAAGCCCAAAAACTTTAGTGAAAAAGATAAAGATGCAACAGAAAGCCCAGAAAATCTTCAAAGAAACCCAGAAGCCGGCAAAAACTCGCCTGAAAATGATAGAATTGCTGGAAAAAATCGTCGGGAATTGCCTTGACTTGAGAGAAATACTTAAGAGAAATTTTAAAGGAAAGTAGAGTGTATCAGAGTGAAGTGAGAAATGAATCTCACTCCACTCTTTTATAGGAATTTCGTAACTGGCTAATAGCCGGTTAAAATTCCAAGTAATCGGTAATAGGCGGTTAAGGCCATTGAGAGGCCCATCAGCCCAAAGACAGGAAGGATCTAGAAGATCTAGAAAGTCCCAAAGTAAATAAAATGGTATATGGATTAATTAGATCCAACAATACAATTAAAAGAAAATAGGTTAAGGCCCAATAGGCCTAGTAATACCACCATTATTCTACTTGTATCACCAGGCTACCAGTCAAAGGCCCATCCTAAAGTCTATAAGGCCCAAAAAGATTATTAGGCCCAATTTGTAAATCCAAATTGCATTTATTCGACCAGGATCCTGATCGAATTGTCGACCAGAAATCTTGGTTGAAATGAACTAGACCAGAGTGTCCAAATTGCATTTATTCGACCAGGATCCTGATCGAATTGTCGACCAGGAATCTTGGTCGAAATGAGCTAGACCAGAGTGTCCAAATTGCATTTATTCGACCAGGATCCTGATCGAATTGTCGACCCAGAATCTTGGTCGAAATGAGCTAGACCAGAGTGTCCAAATTGCATTTATTCGACCAGGATTCTGATCGAATTGTCGACCAGGAATCTTGGTCGAAATGAGCTAGACCAGAGTGTCAAAATTGTATTTATTCGACCAGGATCCTGATCGAATTGTCGACCAGGAATTCTGATCGAAATGCTGTCGACCAAAGTGTGTAAGTGGCAATTGTTCGACAAGGATCCTGATCGAAGCATCGACCAGGAATCCTGATCGAAGTGCCATCGACCAGGATGACAACATGAGCTTATGTCGACCAGGATCCTGATCGAAAATTCGACCAGGAATCCTGGTCGAAGATTGTGAAGATTTTTGCTGATTTTTCTTGTAAAATGGTGGTTTCTTTGAAAGAAATTTCAGAAGTTAGGGCATGATTGATATATCAATGTACGATTAAAATACCTGTAGGTATAAGAAAAGTGTTAGGAAATTATTAATAATTTTTTCTGTAAGACACATATTGTTCAACCTCGAATAAGGTGAGTCGTCGTAAATGTGTAGGTCGCTCCACACTTTACACTCAAGGCGATATCTGTGAAACACTAGTGTACCAAAACCTTAACTTCCATGAAAAACTATAAATTAATTCTATGACCAATATAACTCGGTAGATAAAATGTAATTTGATAAATTTCATTTTACATCTCCTAACTTTGAATTTAAATCACAATTTCTTATACGTTTTTTTATCAAAACAAAATATTGTTTTAATGAATATGTTGACAAATGCAATATAAAATTATTTTGATTATATAATTTATATTTTAAGATGGTATAAATATATGTTAATAATTTTATACGCGTCATACATTATAATAATCCCAACTTATTTAATTATAATATGTTAGTTTAATGTTTGATAAATATATTGTTATCAATTAATGGGCAAAAACTAATACCAGATTAAATATTAAAATTTTAAAAAAAATGTAAAACTAGTGACATGTTTAAAATGTAAAATACGTATAATCACGATAACAATTTTGTATCGCATTTGTCATAGAATTCGTTAAAAAAAATATTATTTTGAATAGAAAATGTATAAGTGGTTGTAGTTTAACCTATGATTTAAGGTTGGGGTCGGGAATGCAAATTGCAATTTATGAAAATATGTACACATAAATGAATATGGAGTAATGATAGGGGATATAACGTGTAATTAACTCTTAAAAGAAAATTTCTCAAAAAAAAACTCTTAAAAGAAAACAATGAGGAGGCTGTTATTGCATACTCCCTCCGTCCCAAAATACATGTCCATTTTGAAAAATGAATTTGTCTCTGATGTGTGTTGAAAATAAACCCTAAGAATACAATTAATGATACATTAATTTAGCTCAGAACGGCCCAAGGTTAAAGCCCAATTACAAGGCCCAGAACCCTAAATATAATTATAATTTCGTGGCTATTAAATGAGCCAAATAAAAGACTCCGTTATTGAGTCCAAAAGAAAACCAAATCGTCCTTGGAGTGGCCTCCAAGGAATACAGCTGTAATGCTTATCCTCCTTCCACCCGGAAGGATCTAGAATTGGGCCTAAGCCGTACCTTGCTTACCAAGACACTCAATTCTATTTTAATTCTAGGGTTCTCATCACCTATATAAGGACCTGATTCCACACAAACAGAACTACGTTTTTTGACTTGATTCTCTTCTACAGAGATACGCAGGCATCTTGTGAGGGCAGATTAAGTCACGAAACACTCGATCAGCCATTAAAGCTCGAAGCTCTCCCTAACCCTAGCATTCAATACGTAATAAATACACCCTAATTTTCGTTCCACAACAGTCTCAAATTACATATCCCTTTTCTTTTTTCAATACAATTTTAAAATAGTTTTCCAAAATTATTCGTATATTTATTATATCTAAAATTTGACTTTTTTCAAACTTAACTTTATTCTTATTCAATGTATTAATTAAATATATTAGTTGAAAATTTTATCTAACTAATATTTTTTTTTAATATATGTAATTTTTAGAAAAGATACATTTAAAATGGGACGGAAAAAGTATTAAAAATACCGGTGGCCAATGTAGATTTTTGTTTCATCTGCACAAATTCATGAGACAGAAAACTAGTACCTATCATGTTCCTTACAGAATCCTTAAACGGAGATATCAAGAACTCTTATATAAATATTTCATAATAATATATTACATATGTATATATACATTATATATTAATTTAATTAATAGTGAAGATATATATTAGGAATGTATTAAATAAAAATCGAAATAAAAATCGTGAATATAGTATTATATACAACTTATGACTCTATTAATTAATATTTAAAAAGTATATATAATAGATTGCTAATAAATGCCAGAATGAAGTTAAATAAATTCAATTAATTAAAATAATAATATTAAATATTAATTTCATTTAATAATGAAATTTTATACTACGAGTCTATTAACTAACAATCGAAATAAAAGTCGAGAACATAGTGTTATATACAACTTGAGATTCCATTAATTAATATTAAAAAAGTATCAATAATAGATTAATAATAAATACAATTAATAATATAGCTACTCTTATATTACCGGACCTCTACACTTTCATGATGGTTAATATATATATACTAGCTTATAACCCGTGCGATGCACGGGTTTCTTTTGATATGTAATAAATTTTATTTTATGCTACAATTACAATTTTATATAATCATTATTTTCAATAATTTATTTTAATTTAAATTTAAATAATTTAATAATCAGTTAATTAATGGAATGCATGCTTTAAAACTTATATTATAAAATTTTAAAATAAATATGTCATTGACGGAATACGAACCTTAAAATTTTTAGTAAATTAATTTAATCATATAATATATCTAATCATTAGATACAATGGTTTTGATTTTTTACTAACACTCTAGTGGTCATTATTCATTGTATACGGATTTCTATTATATTTTTGGGTATATATTAATTATTGCAATATTATGTTTTAAATTAAAAATTAACGTGTTTTAATTAGAAAAGAAATATTATTAATTGAAAGATACGATATTTTTGGTGTTTATAAAAGGTAATATCATTAATTAAAAGTAAACGTCTTTTAATTAAAAAAGGCAATCGACTGATTATCATTAATTATATTATCTTACTATTTGTTTTAACGTGCCGAAAACCGAACCGACAAACTTTCAATGCCCATGCGATGCACGGGTTTCTTTTATTATGTTATAAATTTTATTTAATATTACATTAATGTTTTTATAAAATCATTATTTTTAATAATTTTTTAATTTTAATTTAATATAATTTAATATACTCATGTTTACGGATTATACTAATATTTACTTATTATAAACAACGTATGCGAATATTTAATATATTTCATTAATAAATGGAAAATATGGTGTAATATTTTTGGGTATATATTAATGATTGTAAGATTAGTTTTAAATCAAAAGGGTGACGTATTTTAATTAGAAAGAAAATATTATTAATTGGAAAATATGGTACGATTAATATTTTTAGGTATTTATTAAAAGGTAATATTATCAACTAAAAGTAAATGTGAAAATTGCAATCAGCTAATTACCATTATTTATATTATGTTATTATTTATAAACGTTCATTTGTAGAATTTTGTAAAAAAAACAAGTTTAGTTGTAAAAATTTTAAGTTTGTGTGTGTAATTGTGAAATTCAGTAGCAAAATATTGTATTTTTACTAAGAAATAAAATAGGTTTTGCAATGGAACCTCTATTATTTCTGGGATTATTTTTTGTAAAATAAGTTTAATAAAATGAATTAATTATAATTTTTAAAGAAAGAAGATTGAAAAAATAAGCAAAAAAGATATGCGAGATAAAAAATGTTAATAAAAATAAAAATTTAAATAAATGAGTCATTGATTAAATTTTCCTATTTAAATTAATGAAACTAATAGTGTAATTTTTATTTCCAACAATACCGTTACAAAAATTATTTAAAAATGAATTGAATCTGGATAGTTGATTTAGATGTAACCCAATGACTAATAATGGTTCTTCAGTTCTTACCTTATAAATATTATTGATAATTAAATTATGTTCAACTGAAACATGAGTTTTGTTTAAAATATTAACATCAAAGTAAGTTTTATTTAAAAAAATTTAGGAAATGGAAATTTAAGATACTTGATCACGAACCGTGCATCGCACAGGTTATCAACCAGTATTAATAAGAGTAGTGTTAGGGACCCCAAATTGGATCTCAAAAAGAGTTCCCAAATGACGTGGCATTGGTGATTTGACAGTATGGGGTATTTTAATGGGTGTGATTGATGTGAATAAAGGGGGCCATCATAATATGACTAATTAGAATATGACACATGCCATTTGGAAACTTTTTTAAATCCAATATGGGGACTCTAGCATTTTCCTATTAATAATAACAAATGACTATTTAAATATTTCACAAACTTGTATCCTTATATATTTAATTAAAATATGTTCACATATCCAAAAGAATAAAAATCACATCGATAAGTAATTTACAATAATTCTACGAAGATTTACAATAATTATACACTCTAACTAATAATTATACACTAGTAATTTATAAGTATGAGAAAAAAATTGGCATGTATTATACACACTAATAATTAACATTTGTTGTATACACTAAACTATGGTAATTAGTCTATGAATAATTTTATAGATTAAAACACACATGTTTGTTAAAAAAATTTAATTAATAAACATATACAAAACTATGTCAAGAGGATTTAACTAAATATACACTAATTAACTTTAAAAATATATTGATACAGCTTTTTCTAATATCTTATCTTGCATATGTAAAAATGTTACTTTTTTTTTAGTAAAGAATTTTTGAAGTAAAGGAGCACCTTAATTCAAATTTTTTATCTTTATCTTCATATCACTTCAATCACTACTTTAAATTTTACTTCAAAACCATTTTATATCTATATACAATAATAAAATATATTATATATATAATTATATAATGCAGCTGCTTTTTCTAGCCCAATCCGTGAACCGTGAGGTCACGGGTTCGATTCCTGTCGGGGGTCAAAAACCGGAAACAATCTCCCTACCTTTATGTAGGGGCATGATTGCGTACATCCTACCCCCTCAGACCCTGCTCATGCGGGATATACTGAGTACGTTGTGTTGTGTTGTGTTGTGTTTGTAATGCAGCTTCTTTTTCTGGGTGTGTTATTAGAAAATCATTACTTTATATCCACAGTGTTGCTCTATTTTTGAAGCAGAATAGCAAAATAATCTAAATATATAAAGTTAAGATGACCATGGTTCGAGGTGTTTTTGAAGCTTTTACTTTTAAACTGAAATAAAAGGTGGTTTTAAAGCCAACGTTGGAGGTGCCCTTATCATAACTGATTATGTTGGTCGATTCCTTTTAGGTGAAGATCCTATCTATCAACAAATTTAACAAATTTAATATGAGTAATCAAAATATCAACGTCCCACTCGGATAATCATAAATATCCACGAAATACGCTATTACCAGTGCCGTTTCTTGAGTCACCAGTATGACGTAATTCTTGGGTCATGCTTATAGGTAGTGGAGTATTTGTTTTGAACACGTTAGTGGGAAAGTGATATCACCTAAGACACGTCACTGCCAATCAAATTACGATTCTGGCAACTGTTTTTTTCTCTCGGTTCACCCCCTCCTGTACTTTTTCATTTATCTTCTACATAACATTCGTATACCAATTTCATACCATTTTATGTGCTGGATTTAAAACTCCCAAAATCGATTTTGTCGCCGGCGATAGGCGAGATAGCTGGGCACTAGTAACAAAAATTATATTTTAGATTTTATAAATAAAAATATGTAATTCAAAAGAAATTAGAAACAAATTTTTTTTTTTTGCTAATTAGAAACAAAAAATTTAACTATACAAATCAAATTATTTTAAAATGGGCAAGAAATTAAGAATAATCACAGAAAGTAAGTTCGAATAATTTTGGTAGTATAACATGGGGAAAACAATTGCATCTTCATGTGGCCGTCGCGATTCCTACGTAACGCAGCATCATAATGACCTCACTAATATATTGACCAAGTAAATCATGTTAATATCCTTTAGGAAAAAACAAGTTACTAGATGTGTTTGGGAGAACTTTTTTCCAGAATAAGTCAACTTATTTTAAGATAAAGTTAGAAATTCCTAACTTTTCAACTTATTTTCCAACTTAATTTTGCAACTTATTGAATCTTGAACATACATTAAATACTTCTAAAAAATTATCAAAATATAAAATTTTTACCCGAAAATAAGTCCATAAACCCTAAAAAAAGTTGAGCAAAACAGGCACACTATCTCATGCTCCTCTTTTTAAATTTTCCAATCCAAGATAATGACAGGATTAATGTCACTACTTTATTAATTACCCTAGAAATATCTGAAACCAATATCATTCCAAATTTTTAACTGTAACAGAACTGTCAAGATTATGTACTCAAACGTCAATCATCATTATAAAAACTTAAACCACATTGTTGACATTTGGTACCCACACAGTGTACTCAATTTCTCACGGCACGATAGACTAGACTTGCGATTCTCGCCGAGAAATTTATACTGCTTAATTTGGTAGCAAGGTAAATTACAAAAAAAAAATTAATGAATAACTTAAAGTCTCTTTGACATTTGTACGGTCTGAGAAATTATTTTTTTTGGACGGAACTGTATGGATTTATGCAAGCGGTTTCGATTCTGCAAAGTATTCAAGTTGAGTGGACCATTGCTTATACAACGGGGTTTCTCTGAAATTTCAGACCTTAAAACTCATTTTCAAATATTTCATCTTTGTGTATGGCCATTTGTATTACAAATATTTGATATTATAAAATTTCTGTAATCACTAATCAGCTATTAAAAGTTCCATAAAGAAGAATGTGAATGTCTTAGGATACTGAATTCTAATTATCTCTACTCCTAACGTTTTTTTATATTTTTTGAATAATTACTTATAATGACACCATTTATTTATAATCAAACAGAACTAATACATGCTCTTTTTTAGTAACATCGCGCACGTTTATGTTGTTCCGAGGAAAAAATGTAAAATAAAAAAATTTCTTTCTTTAAATATTTTTAAACCGGCAATAAAAATTTGGAGAAAAATGAATAAAAAGAATTTCACAAATCTATAATTGCTTTGTTTTTTTACCAAAAATTATTCGTGGGCAGGTTGAAAAACAGAATATTTCACCTTTTTAATTTTTTGTTTCAAAAAATATCTGAAACACAATTCTTTTTTGAATAATTAAATTTATACGTCACAATGTTAGAATTTCGGCTGCCAATTTTTACCTTGCTAAAGTGTTTCTTTCCAAAAATGAAAATAAGATTAGGACAATATATAAGTTTCCATAGTACAATATTTCTTTTGGTATATTTATTTTTTGCAAATACAAATTTACTTTTTATTCATTAATGTTTTTTAGATTTAAGAAAACTTTCTTTTTTAATTTTGCCCTCTACAAGAGTTAATTTTATCAGGTATCCTAATAATACAAAATCATTAAGGATATAAAAATAATAATTACATTTAAGTATGTACGATTAAATATTTGATGGCAAAACAATGCAAAAATGTGGTAAAAAAATATTTTAAGGCAGTTAAGTGTCTAATTATTGAAAAAAAGAACATGCTACAGAGAAAGAATGAATAATTGACAAATGACAAATATACAGAGAAAGAATGAATAATTGACAAATTTTTGAAGATGAAAGTACTTGTGATATTCTTATATTTCCAATAATTATATTATAGATGCATGTGTGTTATGCCTGAATTTGACATAAGTCCTAAACAGGTCTAATGAGCTAGAATATCAGTACATCTCACATAATGGGCCTAGGAATGAGGAATGGGTCATTAAAGTCCGCCATCACATGAAGATTCATCACATTATTTTACAGCAGGGTCGCCAGCGAGCCCTAGGGTACGGGTCGCAATTCACAAGCTCTTGCGAGGCCTAGGGGTCCCGTGTGGCCTAGAGCATGTTTACTACGAAGGCTTATGGCCAGGCCCAGCGAGGTCGCATAAGTAGGTTATCTCCATACAGTGAGGATCGCCTCGCATGGTCAGACCCAGTGAGGTCGCATGCGAGGTCGCATAAGTAGGTTATCTCCATACAGTGAGGATCGCCTCGCATGGTCAGACCCAGTGAGGTCGCATGCGAGGTGGTCTAGTCAGTTTCGCCAATAATGATACTTATAGCATCATGCTAGCTGTGGGTTCCCTTTAATGGGTCATGAGCAGTACAAATGGGTAAAATATGACCCAAGAAGACGACTAGTGGATTTGGGCCAAGCCGAGCCCATAGAAACCCTAGCCCGTCTAGATAACTTCTTCTCTAAGAGAACTACGTATGGCTTGATTCCTATAAATAGGGTACGTAGGCATCTTGTAAAGAATGAGAAACAGTTCACCACTGAATTTCAATAGACAAGATCAGCCACAAACAGTTACAAATCTCCTCCGTGTTCTTCGTGTTCTTAGTAGAATATCCGTATTTTGCTCCATAAATCCAGCAACCTCCATAAATATTGTTATACAATATTCTCCCTATAACATTTGGCGCTAGAAGGAGGGGCTCGAGTCATTGATTGGGAGAACGATGACAAAATCACACAAGAAGAGAAACGGAGGGCGGGAGACCCCGGGATCGCATAAGAAAGATAGGGACGACCCCCAACGAAAGGATCGACCAGAGAGCGAATCACATAAAGAAGGAATCGTGGAAGGGTTCGAGGATGATTTCGAGAAGGAGCAAATACCCCCTGTCCAATAGGTAGCTTTAACTGGCGAAGTCATGACATTTTTGAAAGGCCTTGGTGATCAAATGATCGAGGTAAAGGAGAAAATGGCCAAGATGGAGAAGCGACACAGTTCTAGGGGACTCAAGAGGAATGCGAGGACAGGGGATCGAACTCATCAAGTAGAAGGTAGCAAAGGCCCAACCAAGCAATTGATAGGGGACTTTGAAGATGTAGCAACAGACCAAACGAACCCTGACTGGGATGACGAGGAGGCTACTTTGAATAAGGAAGGGTCGAAGGCGAAGCCCGCCTCATCTGAGGGGAGGTCTGTCAGTGTCTTTGATCGAGTTGGAAAGAAACTCAGCGAGCACGATCTCCGTCTCAAACTGGAGAAGCTTAAAGCCAATAGGGATGGAAGATCTAAAAATAAAAGCAAAGGTTCTCATCGACCTTTGTCTCCTCGAAAAGATCGTGAGCGGTCAGATCGTCACGAAGGCAGACCCCCCTCTCCTTGCAGAGAGCGTGAGCGGTCCCATCATCGCGAGGACAGACCCCCTTTCAATCGAGAGCGTGAACGATCCCCACATCGCGAGGAAGACCTTAAAAATAAGGATCGCAGGAATGACCAAGAGGAATCTAGTGCTCCAAAAAGGACTCAATCCCATCATGCAAGCAATGGAGGAAAGAATGATTGAAACAAGGAGACTAGAATTGGAGATTATAAGCTTGAGGAGTTGAAAAAGGCACTGGATGCGATGAATAATGAGAAAGGGATTTTCAGTAACATGGGCTCCTCCTCACCTTTTACACATGAAATTCGCACTGCTCCGCTGCCCGTAGTGTTCCGAGGTCATCACTCTGACATGACTTATAATGGGGAATCTGATCCAGCTGAGTTCGTCATTCGATTCAACAATGAGATGGACGTGTATCAAGTATCATTGTTAGCGAGATGTAGGCTGTTTGCAGCCTCGCTAAGGGGGAGTGCCCAACAATGGTTCTCGAAGCTAGGTTCCCTGGTGGTCATAGATTCGTGGGAATAGCTCGTGGATATCTTCATCAAATAGTTTAAATCTTCAATGCTCTATGCACCCCCTGTGTCCACATTGGCGAACATAAAACAGAAGGAAGGAGAGACTTTACATGATTATTTTAAGAGGTTCAATGCTGAGGTACCTCGTGTTCGAGGTGCAAATGACGAGGCCGTAAAAAATTTCCTTATCGCAGGGGTAAGAGAAGAGACTAAATTTTGGGAGAAACTACAGGAGCAAACCCTTGCTACACTTTCAGAGTTGCACCGGGTCGTTGAGCCCTTTAAGCGTGTTGAGAAATCATTGGCAGATCTCAAGAAGAATGCTGGGACTGGTAGCAATGGAAATAAAGGCAAAGGGGTAAAGAGAAGGGATTCTAGAAGCCCCAGGCGAAGACAAGATCGTAGCCCGAGCCCGAAAAGAAGGGATCGCGATTCCTCAAGACGATCCCCGACTCGTGCTCGTCCGGCTAGAGAGGAAGACAAATTTGTTCCCTTAGTGGCTTCTGTTGATCATATCTACGCTGTCAATGCTAATAAAGGAATGTTCACAAAACCTCGTGCTATGGGTCCACAAGGAACTTGGAACACAGCAAAGTATTGTGATTTTCATGAGCAGAAGGGGCATGATACAGCGGACTGTTGGCAACTTAAAGAACAAATCGATCGTTTGATTCGAGAAGGAAAGCTAACAGAGTGGGCGGTTCGCGAAGTGAAAAAGCATCAAGAGAACTCAGGAAATTCAGGTGTGGGATATCACGCTGTACCTCATACAGGCCAGAATACAGAACCTCGCAAGGAGAGAGAAGAGTGAGGCAATAGCATCCATGTGATCATTGGTGGGCCGCATATTGGAGGAGATAACAACAAGGCAAGAGAAAGATATGCTCGCGAGGCAAGGGAGCGACCCCTCACCAATGTGCATCATTTGCAAGAGCGACCCCCAAAGCTTTTTAAGGGGGAAGATTAGGGCTGATCATTCGGTCGGTTCGGTTTAACCGAACCGAATTATAAAAACCGAATAACCGAATTTCTATTTTTTCAAAACCGAACCAAACCGATTTAACATGCAAAACCGAACCGAACCGAAATAATTGGATCGGTTTTTTCGGTTCGGTTTACCGAAAAACCGAAATTTTAAAATCCTGTGCTTATATTCAACTGATTGTAATTAGAGAATCAATTGAATCGGCGGCTCACGGCTGTGATTCTTGCTCCGATTAAATCGTCGGATGAACGTCTTCCATTTCGATCCGGCGACGATCTCCGACCACTCGCGAAGCTTCTTCAGCGAGTTCAATCTGGTGCTATCTGAGAAAACAATCAAGAATTTTCTAAACCCTCTAAGAAGATTAAGGCAAGCAGTGTCCATATTGAGGAAGAGTGGAAGTCTGATAATGGGGGGGGCTGTCATGAAAATGGGCCACAGCTCAAGTATTGGTTTGTGAGTCAACAAAGAAGATAGGGAAACATCGACACAAATATGATGATCATTCTAAGCGAAACTTGAAGGCTTCTGTTAGAGATTTTGAAGACCCGACTGGCCGACTCAGTTTCTTTCTGATGCCAGGTTGCTTCATATGGAATATATTGATGGAGATGTAAAGAAAAGGAAGAAGATAAACGAATAATAAGACTAATCGGTTTGTAAAGGGAATATGAATATTGAATAAGAAATACTGATTTACTGATGATAATATGAAAGATTAATAAATATAATTTAAAAATATATGTATATATAATTCGGTTAATTCGGTTTTTAACCGAACCAATATTCTGAAAACCGAACCAAACCGATATTTTTTCGGTTTAAACCGAAAAACCGAAATAACCGAATTTCTCAGAAAAGAGCAATCCAAACCGAACCAAAATTCAACATTTCGGTTCGGTTTTTCGGTTTCGGTTCGGTTTTTCTCAGCCCTAGGGAAGATACAAATATAATGTTCACCGAGGAGGATGCGAAGTGGGTTCACCATCCTCATTCTGATGCTTTAGTAGTTCGAGTTCGCATTGGCTCACAGAATATCTACAGAGTATTGGTGGACAATGGAAGTGCTGTGAATGTTTTGATGTATGATGTCTACAAGAAAATGGGATATGTAAACAAAGACCTCATCCCTACAGTAGGCCACCTCTATGGGTTCACTGGGGCTTCTGTTAGTGTGAAAGGCCTCATCAGGATCCCCATTACTTTGGGGGACGAGCCCTGCATCACCACTCAGGTCGCTGATTTCATGGTCGTGGATCAACCATCTGCTTATAATGCTATTGTGGGGAGACCTATATTGAAAGAAATGAGGGTGGTGACTTCTATCTACCACCTCTCTATGAAATTTCCTACCCCGCATGGTGTGGGTTGTGTTAGAGGAATTCAGTGCGAGTCACGAGAGTGCTACAACCAGGCCCTGAAGTCAGCAGAAAAGGGAAGAGGTCCTATGGTTGTCGAGGCCTCGCAACCTTCGACTGGTTGTAACATAATTTCAATCGAGGAGTTGCCTGATGATTATTTTGACAACTTGGGCATACAGGCAGAGCCAGTGCCAGGGGCAATTATGATGGAGGCCTCGCAGCCTGTGAGGAGGCTAGTGATGACGAGGAGAGCCCGGAACAGGCCGCTGTGCGAGCTCGAAAAGGGAAATGGGTTCGTAAGGAAACATCAACATTGGTAGATTTGCCTAATGGGATCGCACAAGAAACAACAATTGTGACTGAGTATGGACATGTTGGAGCGACCCCTGACTCGGGGGCGGAAGTCATGAGGCAAGTTGAAGCAGAATCTAGTCGGGCTCGAGATGTTGAAATTGACCTGGATCCTCGCATCCCTGAGCATGTGGAGCGAGCCGGGGCCGCAGAGGATACCATATCTGTTCTTGTTGATGCCAAGGATTCTACGAAGGTTTTGAAGATCGGATCGCAGTTGAATCGCGATCTTAGGGGAAGGCTCGTGGAGTTTCTTAAAGCTAATTTGGATGTATTTGCGTGGTCTCACGAAGATATGATAGGGATCGATCCCAATGTGATGTGTCATAGACTCAATCTTGATCCAAGCAAGAAGGGAGTGAGGCAGAAAAGAAGACCAATAAGTGGAGAGCGAGTCGAGGCTCTAAAAGAAGAGGTGGATAGGCTTCTAAAAGTCGGGCTCATTAGGGAATCATTCTACCCTGATTGGCTCGCTAATCCTGTCCTCATGAAGAAACCAAATGGCAATTGGAGGACGTGTGTAGATTTTACTGATCTAAACAAGCATTGCCCGAAGGATAGTTTCCCGCTTCCGAGGATTGATCAGTTGGTAGATGCAACAGCGGGCCATGCACTTCTAAGTTTCATGGATGCTTACTCAGGGTACAATCAGATACCCATGTATAGCCCTGACCAGGAACACACTTCGTTTATCACATACAGGGGTCTCTACTACTATATTGGGATGCCCTTTGGCCTCCTCAATGCAGGTGCTACTTATCAGAGGCTCGTTAACATGATGTTTGAGAAACAGATTGGAAAGACAATGGAGGTCTATGTAGATGACATGCTTGTGAAGTCCAAGGAGGATGGGGATCATATAGCCCACCTCGCAGAAATGTTCGATATATTGAGGAAATTCAGAATGAAGCTCAACCCCCCAGAAGTGTGTTTTTGGGGTTGAATCTAGAAAGTTTTTGGGGTTTATTGTTAACCACAGAGGCATTGAGGCTAATCCAGCTAAAATAAAGGCATTGATGGAAATGAGGTCTCCTAGAAGTGTCAAGGAGGTACAAAGTCTAACTGGAAGGATCGCAGCATTGAATCGATTTGTTTCTAAATCATCAGACAAGTGCCACGAATTCTTTAAAGTGATCAAGAAGGTGGGAAGGAGTTTTGAATGGACCCCTAAGTGCGAGGAAACTTTTCAGAGGATAAAAGAACATCTGGGCTCGCCTCCATTACTCTCTAAGCCCAATGAAGGTGAAGTTCTTATTGTTTACTTGGCAGTTTCAGAATATGCCATCAGTGCTGTCCTCGTTCGCGAGGAGGGAAAGCTTCAGCTCTCCGTTTACTATGTCAGTAAAAGATTGTTAGATGCCGAGACTCGCTACACCAACATGGAGAAGCTCGCCTATGCTGTGGTTTTGGCTTCGCGAAAGCTGAGGCCATATTTTCAGGCTCATAGTATCCAGGTTCGCACTGCGTACCCACTTAGGCAAGTAATGCATAAACCCGAGGCCTCGGGCAGACTTTTAAAATGGACCATAGAGCTGAGTCAGTTTGACATTGAGTACAAGCCTCGAGGTGCAATAAAGGGGCAAGCTTTAGCAGATTTCATATTGGAGTTTCCTTCCCAATCTGAGGAAGATGCCTGGGCTCTCATAGCGATCCCAGACGTGGTTGACCCCAAAATCAAAAAGGAAAATTCAGCTTCATGGTGGGAATTATATGTTGATGGGGCATCTAACAAGGAAGGAGCTGGAGCTGGGATCGAGCTCGTTACACCTGAGGGTCGCAAGTTGAGCAGTGCTGTGCACTTCGCCTTCGAGGCCTCTAATAATGCAGCTGAATACGAGGCCCTTATCATTGGTCTCAAGCTTGCAATAGAGATGAAAGTGGAAAATCTTACAGTATACAGTGATTCCATGTTGGTAACATATCAACTTTATTGCGGTTGGCAAGCTAGAGGCGAACAGATTGAATTGTATCTAAGATGTGCACAGAGGTTGATAAAGAAGTTTAACGAGGTCAAGGTGGTTCACATAAGAAGAGAAAAGAACCAAGGAGCTGATGCCCTCGCCAAATTGGGTTCGCGCCGCGAGGCGACCCTAGCTACTTGGGATTATTCCTTTGGAGATTCAAAATAAACCAAGTGTACTAGAAGAATTTGTTATGGAAATAGCGAGCCAGGAATCAACATGGATGACCCCTATATGGGAGTATGTGAAGAATGGGATGCTACCTCAGGATAAAAAAGAAGCGAGGAGGGTCAAATATCAGGCGGCTCGCTATGTTATTTATGACGAGGTCTTGTATCGAAGAGGGTTCAACACTCCACTCTTGAGGTGTGTAGATGGTGAAGAATGCAACTATATTTTGAGAGAGGTCCATGAAGGAATATGTGGCAATCACTCGGGGGGTAGTTCCCTAGCTCAAAAAATTCTACGTCAAGGGTATTTCTGACCTACTTTGAAAAGAGATGCTTTTGAGTTCGCTCGACGATGTGATAAATGTCAAAGAATGGCAAATTTCAGTAATGCACCAGTTGCTCACCTCACCTCGTTGATGAGCCCTTTGCCTTGTGGGGAATAGATCTTATTGGCGAACTCCCTAAAGCTAAGGGAGGAGTAAAATATGCAGTGGTGGCCGTGGACTATTTCACTAAGTGGGCCGAGGCCGAGCCCCTTGCTACCATCACAGCTAAAAAATTGAAGGACTTCGTGTACAGAGCAATTGTTTGTCGCTATGGGATCCCATATCAGCTCATTTCAGATAATGGGAAGCAATTTGATAGCAAGGAGATGAAAGAATTTTGTGAGAGTTTGGGAATCAAGAAAAGTTTCTCTACTGTGAGTCACCCTCAGACAAATGGACAAACCGAGGCCATCAACAAGATAATCAAGCATACCCTAAAAGCTAAGTTAGAGGAGAGTAAGGGTAATTGGCCCGAGGAGCTACCAAAGGTCCTGTGGTCATACAACACGACCCCAAGGTCTACCACAGGCGAGACTCCATTTTCTTTGACATATGGGTGCGAGGCCATGGTGCCCGTGGAGGTAGGGTCAGGCTCGTTCAGAAGGGAACATTACGACCCCAAGTCAAACGAGGTCAATCACAGGCTCTACTTATACATGATTCAAGAGTCAAGAGAAGAGGCTCAATTAAGGCTCGCAGCTTATCAGAGGCGAGCTGCAAGGTATTATAATGGAAAGGTTCGTGTGCCACTTCTTCGTGTGGGGGACTTGGTGCTTAGGAGAGTGATGCCTAACACTAAGGTCTCGTCTCATGGGGTCTTTGGAGCCAATTGGGAGGGGCCCTATAAAGTTTATGGTGTCATCAATGAGGGGACTTATTATCTAACTGATATGGATGATAAGGTCATGCCACGAGCTTGGAATGCAGAACATTTGAGAAAATACTACCAGTAGAAGCTTCGCTCCTGGTAGTCTTTATCTACTACTACTTAGCATGAATAAATTCATACAAAGTACTCGGGGGGTAGTGATCGTATAGACACCTCCTCGTTATGATGTATTGAAAGTTGGGCTTCGTCCCTAGTACTTATATATATGAAGTTTGTTCTCCAACAAGTTGTGCAATTTTGTTCTTTTGTTAGTGTTTTAAATTTTTCAGGACTAGGCCAGCACAGCATATGCGGGGCCGAATACCCCTCAGGTCAATGGGGTCGCGAGCGTGCACTTTCTGCGACCTGAGGGAATGTCTTCAGAGTTTAGTTCAAAAGTATCTCCTTAAAGAAGTTCAGAGTTTAAACTAAAAAGAAGTCAAGGTGCGACCGTAATCTCCGGATCGTGTCTGCGACCTCGCAAGGAAGGCATCGCAAGTCTTGATCCCAAAGAGACAAGGTCCACCTTGAAGTTAAGCAAATTGAAAAGAAAAAGCTACAAATTCAACAAGGGAAGCCTCGCAGTTGCGAGGTCAATCTATTTGCTAATATTTCAGATACATAAAGGATGGAAGCATTAATGAGGTTAAATCAAGCATAAAAATGAAGAAGCAAAGACAAGTAATTATGATATGATCATCATCAGCAAAGTTACCAAATAATTATGGGTCGCCATGCGAGCCCAACATACTTCAGAGTTATCAGAAGGTTATCAAAAGAATATTACAACTTGCGAGACATTCAAAGGGTGTCCGCATCCCTAGTTCAAAATATCTGAATGAAAAGATCATGCAGCAGTTTCATTAGGTTTTTCTTGATTTACGGCATTCACCTTGGCAGCTTTAGCATCTTCTTCTTCGATTTTCTTGCGGAAATCGGCTGCGAACTCTGCGTTGCCAGGACCCAGCTGTGACCAGTCAAAATCTGGAACTTTTCGTATAAATCCCTTCATGAACTCGGTCTGAGCAACCTCCTCCACAGCTTCGCGATCAGATTGAGCAGCAGCGAGCTCCGTTTTCAGTTTGCTCAGCTCCTAATCGTGCTTCTTCCTGAGCTCTGCCTCATGCTGCTCCGCCTCTGTCAAAGATTTATGGAGCGCAGCCTTTTCGTCATTAACCTTTTTGAGCTCAGAGCGAAGGCTAGCAGTTTCAGTTTCCAAGGATCGCTTGTAGGTGTCCATCAATGTCCTCCTTTCTTCCTCGGCCCTGAGCTTGAGGGACTTCACCTCCTTTTCAAGTTTATCATTTGCAGAGACAACACATTTCAATTCTCTCAGATGCGAGGCTTGGCGGATGAATGCTTCAGCCAGGCATTTGGAGACTGATTCAGAGTTTTCAATCAGCTCTGCACCCACCCACTTAGTGCATTCTTCTTCGGTGGCGTGGGTGTACCCGTGTTTCGCATACAGATGATGCACAGGAGTTGTTACAGCAGGCTTCGTTACTTGAGGCAAGGGGTCGTCCTTCTTTTGTTTATTGGATACGTGCTGTTCGGGATTGTCCTGCGACAGCTGATGCGGGTTTGCAGCATTGGTTGATGGTGGTGGAGGAGGCGGAAGTTCGTTCTTCTTGGAAGGAGTGGCATCTGGCTTCGCGGTAGGATTTTCTTTTTTGTTTAGAAATGGGGGTTTGCGACCACCTTTGCCTAACATGCCTGCAAAATGGAAGTAGAAAGCAGTTAATAAAAATATTGTGAAAAGTGAAAATACGAAGACAATATAGACAGTTAATATGAAGGAGTTATCGGGCTACAACAAAAATATTCTTACTCTCTGCGATCACTACTTTAGAGGACGAGGCTTCCTCTCGCACTTTTCTCTTTTGTGAGGCCTTCCTCGCATTTGAAGGTCCAGCCTCAGAAGGAAGCTCGATCCCTTCTTTCAAGAATCCACATTCAACTAGGTTTTCAAGAGTGAGGAGGGTTCGTATATTCCTGTCTTCGCGGGATGTCTTCATCACGTCGTCGGCACGTTGTTTCTCTTCGCCCTTCAGGACGGTTCGTACCTGACCTACTGGAAGATAGTTAAAGGATGTTTTGACTCTGGGCACCTAGTGGATATAGAGGTAGGGTCCCTTCCACGAGCCCGCATTGCTCGGTGCACTATGGTATAGGTCTTTCTTGTTGAACTCCGGCCACACTGAGAAATAAACATAACCAAAGTCTGAAGCCCCGCATCTCTTCAATTACAAGAAGTATCCCATGGTCCTCGCATCAAGTGGGGGATATCCCAACTTGTGATAGATAATGTAGAGGGCTATCATTGCTCTATACCCATTGGGATTTATTTGAATGGGAACGAGGTGGTAGGTCTCACACACGTCTCTGATGAACGGATGAAGAGGCGAAGAGACGCATATTTTCATCAGAGCAGAGGTCAAAACCATTCGAGGTACTCTGCCACCGTTTTCTTCATGATTGAAGCGATAGCATCGCATTGCTCATTTGGGGAGAATGATTTTGCCTTCAGGTCTGAATGTATCAACAGCCTTTGACAAAGATTCCAGATTTAGGGTCGTTGACAGATCTTTACAGGCTAGGGTGCGAGGCTGGCCTGGTTTTATTTTGGAGCCCGGTTCAATGTCTTCAGGGCGAGGTCCTCCAACATATATCACTCCCTCTAGCTCAGGTTGAGGAGTTGGTATGTAAGGTTGGGGGGAGGCTTCGGGTACATAATTATAATCTTCAAAATTGACGACCCTGGTCACTTCATCGAGGCCACCATCATCAGAAGAAGCTTCTTCATAATCGGAGTCGTCAGAGTCTGCCTCATTGTCAGCACCACCTTCGGCCTCGTAGTATGCGTGGCCGAGTGAGTTGGTTGAGGAGGTGCTGGTTAGTACTATGGGGCTTATGTTGAGAAGATTCTTGTTGAGAGGAGAAAGAAGTTTGGGAACGTTAGTAAAGAATTCCTTCCCTTTCTTCAGTAGCTTGTCGACTTCTCCTTGGATTGAAGAAGGGAAAGCAGCGGTGGATGCTGGATTTATTGAGCTTGAAGGGATATCAATGGATTGACTTTGCGAGGTGGAAGGTCGCCGTGTTCTCCATGTTGTTAGGGGGGTCTCTCGGGTGAATTCCTCTTGCGACCATTGAGTGTAACACCCCAAATCCGGGGTCAGGGATTTGGTCGTCACGCGGAAATCCTTAACATCAAATCACCTGTTTGACAATATTAAACCACCTGTAATCATTTAATAACTGAATTACAATATCTGTGACCCCAACCACCAAGCATCTTTTAGGTTATAGGGCTAGAAACAAGAATCGATCCTTACATTTCTCATTACATCCATTTAATTACACCACACTGAGTATTACAAATCCTATACTACTAGTGTAGCTTCGTTGAGAAGTACACTAGCACTAGTACTATCCTGTACAAAGTGATATATACATATTACACATCAATACACTTATATATAACTTACTCCAGCTATCTATGTTCTGGATCATATCATCTTCACAAGGGCACACTGCCTGCTTCTCCTGAGCCATGCAGATAAGCCTCAATCATCTACCTTCCTCTGAAAGGTTAATATTTAAAACAAGCAAGTATGAGTGAAAGAATTGCCCAGCAAGTATTAATAGAGCACAACGATATATAATCCAATATACACATGGGTTTTAAAATCCAACAGTACTCAACATCATTTCCGAAACATTTATAACTATGAAACTTCAATAAGGAAAATATGACGTTTAACGCAACATCCAATGAACAGATAAGTTTATAATAACCATAGTAATCCTCATATCTTAGCGAAATAGTGTACACTACAGTATTGCTAATCTTTTAGAAGGCTTTTCAAAATACGCAGTTCAATATGTTGCTAAGACAGTTGCTTATCATCATATACAAACCAACCATTAGAAGGTTTCATCTTTAGTATTTCTCAATCTAAAAGCATATACATATAAGTATGTCATTTCCATCAAACACCTTACAGCTCAACATCATGTACTGGGTATGAGTTCTTTAACCACTTGATAAGTCTAAACTCAGAAATAACTGATAGGAAGAGAGTCAAAGCTCTTGAAGCAAAACATTTGGGACTTAACATCAATAACCGATGAACCATCTTTCATCTTTTGAATAATTGCAAAAGTGCACAAGCACGTGCCATTATTGTTAGAATAATCTTGCAGTTCTAAATACTGCATGAATTCATCATCTTTCAAAATTGAAAACAACACTATCGGCTACTTGGCACTTAGGCCTAAGAAGCAGTGTTTGAGTATTTTTCCAAAGTGGAGGATGGAATTTAAAAAAACATAACACCTGACAAGGATTGACGATGATCAGTCGCCACATCCAAGTCCAATAATCCACGGGTCTTCTCTACCGGTAGAAGGATAGAAACTACATCCGTAACTATCCCCGGGTGAAAACTACATCCGTAATCACCCTCGATGAAAACTACATCCGTAATCATCCTTCGGCAACACCTGGGCCGGAATAATAATTGATGGGCCGCCTGGCTCACGGCCGCTTACACATCCCGGGAATCGTTCGTCAACGATTCCCACACCTGCCAGAGTCCCCTTTTTCTTTTCTTGTCAAAATCATTTTGATAGAAAACTTGAGTAGTTGAAGTTCGACTTCAGTCGACCGATAATTTCTTGAAAAACGAGCAAGAGAGTAAAACCTGACCGGGGGTTTTCGAAAATGTTTTGAGTTCAAAAGAGTTCAAGTATAGATATACACGTGTACCGATATCAATCTCGACACAGGGTTTTGTGATCACACATGAAAAATGGTACGCATAAAGCTTGCAACCACAACAGGGTAACTCCATATATATATAAGTTCTTGAAAAGTAACTTACCTAGATAGATTCAAAATATAATATTTTAAATGACTATGAAAGTCCTTAGACAACCTTTAAATAGTGTTTTATAACCTTCAAAACACTTAGAGTATTTAATAAATATTGACTACTACGTAACAAATAATAAATATTCAATAATCCCTTTTTAAAAGAATACTCAAATTAATATTCATTTATTAAGTAATATTCAAATCATATTTACTATTAATACTGGAATATTTAATAACCTCAGAACACCCAAATACAACTCTTGGAATGTTTCTAATAAAAATCAAGACACAATCTCTCCAGCAGTCTCCAAACTTTAGCCACTTTATCAAATAACTACTACTGACTCTCGGTCAATAAGAAATAATTAATAAGCATGAAAATTCCTCTTCTCTTTCCCCCCCCCCCTTTTTTTTGTTTCTTAATGAAGATTATAATTAATATTCATCGAATTAAATAAGCATTCAAATAACATATATCGATATCAATCTAGCTGTTTTAAGCTGAAAGTAACCAATTTATAACCATTGGAATATCTTTAATCCGTATCGAAAATAAACTATCTCCGATAAATAATATACCAGATAGAATCACTCCATTAAATTGTTTTATTATTTCTCCGGGACAAAGTGATTTTAAGAAAGCGTTTTGAAAATGATATTCATCTAATTAAATAAATTTAATTAGGCGAATGAGGTTTATTTAATTAGTAAATGCTTTCAGGAGCATCTATTAATTAAATAAACACTGGTTTATTGGTGATGTTGCCTTTAGGTTAATTATTGCGAAATTCTTTTTAAAAGCTTTGCCCGGGTTTTCGAAAACATACAATACAAAATAGTCCCAACACGCGGCTAAGTTCTAAAACTCAATACATGCCCTACCCTCTGAGCCTTTACCACGAAGTTCCATATATACGTATATGTATCTATATATACCTCATAACATATAGTCCTCTACCACATTACAAAAGTTTATAAATATACAACATATAAATCGAGATGTAGAACCATAAGAATGTCACCGCCCATCGACAGTATTATAAGTCATGGGTTTTGATTATTGCACGAGAAGAATTTAATATCGCTAGCAAAGTCAAGAATAAAATGATTTGAAAGGAGGAGCACAAGATTAAAAACTCGCAATTAGGGATTGAAAACCTTTTTTCCGCACATTTTATATAATTCAAAATAGGTATACTCTGAACGATAGAGTATGTGTAAATAAACTTGCCTCTGGTCCTTAGCAGAAAGCAGAAACCGCGAATAAACCTTTCGCACTTCATCCAAGCAATTCCCTGGAGGTAGCTTACCTTTCTTTATACGGCGCCTCGATCTTCCCTTTTTGATGCACGTCATTCCAACTCGATTATGCCCTAATGGTACTGAAATAGTAATGAGTGCGTGTTAGTCCTATCTCGTATATCGAGTAGACACAACTCGGGATTATCACTAAATAACATAAAGTCAAACTATAGGTGTTCTCCCTATAGTTGACTATTCTAATACCACTTATTGCACATAACATATTATAGTAAAGAAAAGAAATGGAAAAGTCCCCTTTTTAAAGTGGACAATTCCTGGTGCTAAACACCTCAAACCATACCACTTAATCAACTTAGTATATAGATAGTCCTCAAACATAATTAATCCTCGAGACACATCAAATCAGCAAATTAGCACATAACCCTCGAAATAACAATTAACCCTCAAATAGTTCACTTAGCACATATTCACATAACAATTAATATCCATTTCATGCTTCTAGACCATTGTATTTAACTAAATTAAATAAATTTGATTGCAGGGGATTTTCAGAAAATTTGGGCATGAGGTATTCGTTTATCGGACTATGGGCATAGCCCCTCAAATGCAATTCAACCCTGTTTTTGCAAAAATAAAGCTGCCTCAACTTGCAACAAAGTAAACAAGTAAGAAAAGTACCCGCCCAGACATGCGGCAACTAGCACATAAGGAAAAGTACCCGCCCAGACTTGCGACAACTAGCACATAAGGAAAAGTACCCGCCCAGATAAACTATTGACTCGAGATACCTACTCGGTCAATATAATTTTTAAAAAGGTATCCGGTTCCACTGAATCAAAATAATTAAATAACAATAATAATAATAATAATAATAATAATAATTTCTCCTTATTTTAGGAAAAACATTATTATTATCAAAAATAATAATAAAATCTTTTCTTGAAAAATTCGGGTTATTACAGCCTACCCTCCTTAAAAGGATTCCGTCCACGGAATCAGCTAAGGCCACTACTGGGATTCCTTAACTCTTTCATCATCAACATTTTTTCTGCAAAACAGGAGATAGTGTCTCTTCGTAAACAACTTCTCCAATATCTCAATTCAAACCTCGATTCTCTGTCTGACACAATTATCGCTGGAGTCTTATAACCCACCATTATTCCTTTCACATATACGTCTTGCCCAACTTTCTATTATTATACTATCCTTAAGAGAGAGAGAGTTCACTGACTCTATTAACATGATATTCTTGAGAGAGAGAATGCACTAATTCTATTGATACGTCACTGATATTCTATTCGCCTTGGGATTCGCTCTCGCTCTTGGCGATTCCGTTCGAATCCAGTTTTGATCAGCAAATTTACGACTTGGCCGACCTGGTTGGCATCCCCTTGAAATTCATTAGAGGTAATAAGAATTATGAAACTTTGAAAAGATAGCTGTCATATCAAGGCTATTGCCACACATTGATGATCATAAGGTTATGAGTGTTAAAGCAAACCTTATTTGAGATAAGAAAATTTACCGAGAGACCAATATGATCATAAGAACTCACGTTGCGTGTCTTAGTTAAGACATTACTAAAGGTAATTAGCCTTCTTGTATTTCACAACTCACAAGTGACGGCGTCCCGTCAGACTTCTATCACACAGACAGAAAGTCCTTGTGGCCCCTATATGTATAGGGTTGTTCATCTCAGTGGGAGTTGAGAAGCATGAAAGCAATTCAAAGTCAAGTTAATAATTATCGTATTTTGACAATCAATTCCCAAAGGGACACCTTGGAGTTGAATTGAATGGATTCCAAAGGTGTGATTTCCAAAGAAAAGGATAACCAGAAAGATACTGGTATTCAACAAGCAAGTGGTGCTATACCACCACAGAATCATCCACTATTGAAGGAAAGTGGAAATTTGAAATAACATCATTCGACAGGGCTTCAGAAATCTGAAGGTAGGGATAATGACAGCCTCTGGCACAATCGAAATTAAATATGGTTTAACACGAGTATTGAAGAACAACTTCGAAGAGGGAGTATATTCTTTATCAAAATTCTCCCTTGGAGAGATGTCAAGATAGGTCATAGATTAGGGAGGTAATCCAAATAATTTATGCACGGGGATGTGTCAAATAATTCACATTGGGGAGATAATAAACATAAGTTGCAAATGGGGAGATATCAAATAATTCAGACTGGGGAAGTAATCAAGATGATTCATAATTGGGGAGGGTAATGCCAAGGTCTCCACGGATGCCTTTCATGTCGGCTCCTCTGATGGATAATTGTTCGATTGTAGCGCTCTTCTTTTCCACGCACACCCTAAGGTACTCAATAACCGACGTCATTGTCGACTCGTAATAGTCGCTAAAGATTCAACCATCGGCATTTTACGATATTAAGGAGTTCTATTCGACTCGGCGCAAGCATCTCACGCAAGCGTTCTATTCTTTGAGAAGACTTCGATACCGGTGTCGCCCCTAGCAATGACGAATTCCACATTTCGACTAGGCGGTACTCCGGAACATCGTTAGAAAATACGTACTTAAATCCAGTTACTATTATCACCGTCTTTATACCAAACATTTCTTTTCTTGCGTCAATCCCGTGTGCTACTTAAGCTTAGCAGTTTTGGCACAATAGCCTTCCTATTTAAGTCTTTCTCTGACTTCCTCAATCCGTCTTGGTTCTTAAAATATATCTCGTCTTTATTGACAAACCTCAACTTTGCCATTTATCTCTACAATCAATTGAAACAATCGGTGTCTATCCACCACTCCATTTGTAATATTACCTCAAACTCTATTAAGCTCGAGAGGATTTAAACGCCCGCAACTTTGACTAATAATCTTTTATAGAGATCTTGTTTCACTTCCCTTTCGGAATTTTAACAGTACGAGTACAATCTCAGCACATCAATGTCATAATACCAGATGCCAACTTTCTATCCTTCATCATCATATTGAAATTCCCTATAGTTCGGAGGATACATAATTGTTTCCATGAATCCCCTAAAATCATCTTAATTTCATACCTCGGGCGATCTATGCCCCTGCCAACCAATACTTGTCTCTAAGGATCCTTTAGCTGACATCCATCACCACAAGAAGTGAAGTCTACCTCAAAATATTCCTCAAAATCTTATCTTAATCATTGGTACTATATCCAATAGTCCAACATGAACTCTACATGAGTTCTGACGTTCTCACATAACTATACCCACTCCTACTCACTCTCGTTTCTAGTTTACTAAAACCTCAGCTCTGATACCATTTCTGTAACACCCCAAATCCGGGGTCAGGGATTTGGTCGTCACGCGGAAATCATTAACATCAAATCACCTGTTTGACAATATTAAACCACCTGTAATCATTTAATAACTGAATTACAACATCTGTGACCCCAACCACCAAGCATCTTTTAGGTTATATGGCTAGAAACAAGAATCAATCCTTACATTTCTCATTACATCCATTTAATTAAACCACACTGAGTATTACAAATCCTATACTACTAGTGTAGCTTCGTTGAGAAGTACAATAGCACTAGTACTATCCTGTACAAAGTGATATATACATATTATACATCAATACACTTATATATAACTTACTCCAGCTATCTATGTTCTGGATCATATCATCTTCACAAGGGCACACTGCCTGCTTCTCCTGAGCCATGCAGATAAGCCTCAATCATCTACCTTCCTCTGAAAGGTTAATATTTAAAACAAGCAAGTATGAGCGAAAGAATTGCCCAGCAAGTATTAATAGAGCACAACGATATATAATCCAATATACACATGGGTTTTAAAATCCAACAATACTCAACATCATTTCCGAAACATTTATAACTATGAAACTTCAATAAGGAAAATATGACGTTTAACGCAACATCCAATGAACAGATAAGTTTATAATAACCATAGTAATCCTCATATCTTAGCGAAATAGTGTACACTACAGTATTGCTAATCTTTTAGAAGGCTTTTCAAAATACGCAGTTCAATATGCTGCTAAGACAGTTGCTTATCATCATATACAAACCAACCATTAGAAGGTTTCATCTTTAGTATTTCTCAATCTGAAAGCATATACATATAAGTATGTCATTTCCATCAAACACCTTACAGCTCAACATCATGTACCGGGTATGAGTTCTTTAACCACTTGATAAGTCTAAACTCAGAAATAACTGATAGGAAGAGAGTCAAAGCTCTTGAAGCAAAACATTTGGGACTTAACATCAATAACCGATGAACCATCTTTCATCTTTTGAATAATTGCAAAAGTGCACAAGCACGTGCCATTATTGTTAGAATAATCTTGCAGTTCTAGATACTGCATGAATTCATCATCTTTCAAAATTGAAAACAATACTATCGGCTACTTGGCACTTAGGCCTAAGAAGCTGTGTTTGAGTATTTTTCCAAAGTGGAGGATGGGACTTACAAAAACATAACACCTGACAAGGATTGACGATGATCAGTCGCCACATCCAAGTCCTATAATCCGCGGGTCTTCTCTACCGGTAGAAGGATAGAAATTACATCCGTAACTATCCCCGGGTGAAAACTACATCCGTAATCACCCTCGATGAAAACTACATCCGTAATCATCCTTCGGCAACACCTGGGCCGGAATAATAATTGATGGGCCGCCTGGCTCACAGCCGCTTACACATCCCGGGAATCGTTCGTCAACGATTCCTACACCTGCCAGAGTCCCCTTTTTCTTTTCTTGTCAAAATCATTTTGATAGAAAACTTGAGTAGTTGAAGTTCGACTTCAGTCGACCGATAATTTCTTGAAAAACGAGCAAGAGAGTAAAACCTGACCGGGGGTTTTCGAAAATGTTTTGAGTTCAAAAGAGTTCAAGTATAGATATACACTTGTACCGATATCAATCTCGACACAGGGTTTTGTGATCACACATGAAAAATGGTACGCATAAAGCTTGCAACCACAACAGGATAACTCTATATATATATAAGTTCTTGAAAAGTAACTTACCTAGATAGATTCAAAATATAATATTTTAAATGACTATGAAAGTCCTTAGACAACCTTTAAATAGTGTTTTATAACCTTCAAAACACTTAGAGTATTTAATAAATATTGACTACTACGTAACAAATAATAAATATTCAATAATCCCTTTTTAAAAGAATACTCAAATTAATATTCATTTATTAAGTAATATTCAAATCATATTTACTATTAATACTGGAATATTTAATAACCTCAGAACACCCAAATACAACTCTTGGAATGTTTCTAATCAAAATCAAGACACAATCTCTCCAGCAGTCTCCAAACTTTAGCCACTTTATCAAATAACTACTACTGACTCTCGGTCAATAAGAAATAATTAATAAGCATGAAAATTCCTCTTCTCTTCCCCCCCCCTTTTTTTGTTTCTTAATGAATATTATAATTAATATTCATCGAATTAAATAAGCATTCAAATAACATATATCGATATCAATCTAGCTGTTTTAAGCTGAAAGTAACCAATTTATAACCATTGGAATATCTTTAATCCGTATCGAAAATAAACTATCTCCGATAAATAATATACCAGATAGAATCACTCCATTAAATTGTTTTATTATTTCTCCGGGACAAAGTGATTTTAAGAAAGCGTTTTGAAAATGATATTCATCTAATTAAATAAATTTAATTAGGTGAATGAGGTTTATTTAATTAGTAAATGCTTTCAGGAGCATCTATTAATTAAATAAACACTGGTTTATTGGTGATGTTGCCTTTAGGTTAATTATTGCGAAATTCTTTTTAAAAGCTTTGCCCGGGTTTTCGAAAACATACAATACAAAATAGCCCCAACACGCGGCTAAGTTCTAAAACTCAATACATGCCCTACCCTCTGAGCCTTTACCACGAAGTTCCATATATACGTATATGTATCTATATATACCTCATAACATATAGTCCTCTACCACATTACAAAAATTTATAAATATACAACATATAAATCGAGATGTAGAACCATAAGAATGTCACCGCCCATCGACAGTATTATAAGTCATGGGTTTTGATTATTGCACGAGAAGAATTTAATATCGCTAGCAAAGTCAAGAATAAAATGATTTGAAAGGAGGAGCACAACATTAAAAACTCGCAATTAGGGATTGAAAACCTTTTTTCCGCACATTTTATATAATTCAAAATAGGTATACTCTGAACGATAGAGTATGTGTAAATAAACTTGCCTCTGGTCCTTAGCAGAAAGCAGAAACCGCGAATAAACCTTTCGCACTTCGTCCAAGCAATTCCCTGGAGGTAGCTTACCTTTCTTTATACGGCGCCTCGATCTTCCCTTTTTGATGCACGTCATTCCAACTCGATTATGCCCTAATGGTACTGAAATAGTTATGAGTGCGTGTCAGTCCTATCTCGTATATCGAGTAGACACAACTCGGGATTATCACTAAATAACATAAAGTCAAACTATAGGTGTCCTCCCTATAGTTGACTATTCTAATACCACTTATTGCACATAACATATTATAGTAAAGAAAAGAAATGGAAAAGTCCCCTTTTTAAAGTGGACAATTCCTGGTGCTAAACACCTCAAACCATACCATTTAATCAACTTAGTATATAGATAGTCCTCAAACATAATTAATCCTCGAGACACATCAAATCAGCAAATTAGCACATAACCCTCGAAATAACAATTAACCCTCAAATAGTTCACTTAGCACATATTCACATAACAATTAATATCCATTTCATGCTTCTAGACCATTGTATTTAACTAAATTAAATAAATTTGATTGCAGGGGATTTTCAGAAAATTTGGGCATGAGGTATTCGTTTATCGGACTATGGGCACAGCCCCTCAAATGCAATTCAACCCTGTTTTTGCAAAAATAAAGCTGCCTCAACTTGCAGCAAAGTAAACAAGTAAGAAAAGTACCCGCCCAGACATGCGGCAACTAGCACATAAGGAAAAGTACCCGCCCAGACTTGCGGCAACTAGCACATAAGGAAAAGTACCCGCCCAGATAAACTATTGACTCGAGATACCTACTCGGTCAATATAATTTTTAAAAAGGTATCCGGTTCCACTGAATCAAAATAATTAAATAACAATAATAATAATAATAATAATAATAAAAATTTCTCCTCATTTTAGGAAAAACATTATTATTATCAAAAATAATAATAAAATCATTTCTTGAAAAATTCGGGTTATTACATTGAGGATCCATATATAATTTGAATGAGTTATCACTTGTGCTGGCAGCTTTGGCGATATTAGCAGCAGCTCACTCACTGATGGATATGTGGGGAAGAGGTGAAGGAGTCCTCGAGCTATCGCTGTTAGACATCTGAAAAGATTGTGAAGTATTAGTGTGTGCACTTACAGAATATCAAAGGAGAAAAAAGAAGGAAAAAAGATTCAATAGAAGGCTCTAAGTGTTCTCACTCCGCACACGAAGAATACGGGGGTCGTGCAACTACTCTATTTTGAGATCATGTGTTTATTTACTAAAGGGGTCATGTTCTCTAGTCTAGCGAGGCAAGGCTCGCAGCGTGAAATTAAGTGTGTGAGGTCGCAGTTAGTAAGGCTCGCATCGCATGAAATTTTCAGCAAATATATACAAAATTATAAGCTACACATACGTACAAATGAGGAACAAGAGAGAGAAGCTTACTTTTTGATGAAGAAAAGTTGAAGATCTTGAGAAAATTTGGGGTTGTTCTTGATGGAAAGCGAGCTCAGTCTTTTTTTGATCCGGGAGCAAATTGGCAGCACTTCGGTATGTTGTTAATAAGGAAAGTAACAAATGATTTGAAATTTGGAGTTTATATAGTGGACATGAGAGAGAAGGATGTGGGGCACGTGTCATCATCTCAGCAGCCCTGAACGGATCTCGAGACGTGACAGCTGTTAGCAACTATTCGAGTTCATTGGGCCTGCGATGAAAGCCCGTAGGAGTAATTGATAATGGGCCTTGGCCTCGCATTTTAATTTCTGGAAAGACACTTTGAGTCCACATCGCATTTCCAATGGCAATATGGACTCGGGGGTAGTTGTTATGCCTGAATTTGGCATAAGTCCTAAACAGGCCTAATGGGCTAGAATATCAGTACATCTCACATAATGGGCCTAGGAATGAGGAATGGGTCATTAAAGTCCGCCATCACATGAAGATTCATCACATTATTTTACAGCAGGGTCGCCAGCGAGCCCTAGGGTACGGGTCGCAATTCACGAGGTCTAGCGAGGCCTAGGGGTCCCGTGTGGCCTAGAGCATGTTTACTACGAAGGCTTATGGCCAGGCCCAGCGAGGTCGCATAAGTAGGTTATCTCCATACATTGAGGATCGCCTCGCATGGTCAGACCCAGCGAGGTCGCATGCGAGGTCGTCTAGTCAGTTTCGCCAATAATGATACTTATAGCATCATGCTAGCTGTGGGTTCCCTTTAATGGGTCATGAGCAGTACAAATGGGTAAAATATGACCCAAGAAGACGACTAGTGGATTTGGGCCAAGCCGAGCCCATAGAAACCCTAGCCCGTCTAGATAACTTCTTCTCTAAGAGAACTACGTATGGCTTGATCCCTATAAATAGGGTACGTAGGCATCTTGTAAAGAATGAGAAACAGTTCACCACTGAATTTCAATAGACAAGATCAGCCACAAACAGTTACAAATCTCCTCCGTGTTCTTCGTGTTCTTAGCAGAATATCCGTATTTTGCTCCATAAATCCAGCAACCTCCATAAATATTGTTATACAATATTCTCCCTATAACAATGTGCATAAAATTTAAAAATATATAAATTTATGAATATATTTAGAAATCATCAAAATTTATTAAATTATGGAAGATTGAATTTATAATTTTATTTAGTCTATTTATAAAATGAAATTTTTTGGGAATCATAACCATCCATACCCTAAATCCGTTCCCAAATCCCAATCTAGAGTTGCAATAAACCTTCTTCAATATGAAATGTTTTAGCGGTTTCGATTTTAGAGCATACATAACTACATAAGTTGAAGATGACCCTTTTAAAAAAGGAAAAAAAGAAAAAGAAAAAAGATAACTACGTTCCAAGTCAATGGATCAACTCTATTGAATTAAATATTATTGTAATTACAATAATGCCCCAGTTCCCCTTAAAAATAGAGATATACACGACAACGTATCATGTGTTGGCAAAATTTTAAACAAAAAAAAAAAATTAGTTTTTCATTTTTTAAGTTGTTGCCCATTGTTCCAGAAATCGCTAGGCGGTCCAGGACGGTTGGGGTAGCCTAGCGTCTAATCGGGTAGGCGGGAATTAATCGGACGGATTAATCGGAGAATTAATCGGATATTATAATAATATTTAATATATTAGTCTAATTTACAATTAAATATATCATTTTAAATAAATTAATAGGATTAATCGGATTTCAAAAATCGAATCGATTGATTAACTTACAGAAGATTAATCAGGAATTAATCGATTAAATCGGGAATTTTTAGAACCGCCCACACTTCGGCTTGCAAATGTGCGAGTAGTTTCTGAGTATAAAAATACGATGCATCGAACACAACTAGCAGATCGAATATAAATGTGTTCAGATTGCCGCAAAATCAAGTAATTTGGGAATTGAAAAGTCCAAGTCGTCTGCGTTCTAAATTTGAATATTCTTATTACTATTGAATATCGCAGACAGTAACAGCTAAGCTAACTGATTCAATAATACTAATTGACCCTTAATTTTTTGTTTGTGTATATTTAGCAGTGTTTTAAAAATTGGTTTAGGCGGTCGATTAATCGCCACTTAGGCATTAGATGGCCTGAAAACGTTTAAATTTTGTAAAAATGGTCATTAGGCATTTTTTTGATTAGGCGGAATTAGACGGGATTAGGCGATTTAATTAGTTAGACGTGAATAATTGATTAGGCCGCGATTAATTGGCCCTAGGCGGTATTAGGTGGCGATTAATCGGTCAAATTTAAAAAAAAAGTCAAGTTAAGAATGAAAATTTAAAAATATAAATTTTTTTAAATAAAAATATACTTTACACATGAAAGGGTAAATTCACTCATCATATTTAATAATAAAATGAAGATATTTATATTTTTACTTATAAAATATATTTTTAAATATTAAAATTAAATTATATAAAAAATAATATTTTAATACATCCGATTAATCATTCCGATTAATTGCCTGTCTAACCGATTAATCGCTAAAAGGTAGGCTCATCGCGTAGACACGATTAACGATTTTTAGAACATTGATATTCAGTGGGTGGTTGAGCAATTTTGCTGCTGGACGAAACCACTGCACTAGTTTCCAATATGATGACCGCACTCTTTAGATATTTCAAACCATCGCAATATCGGAGTACTTTAATTTTATCTTTTTTCCGTACACACATTGAATAGCATGTACAGATTTCATTATTCAAGAATCAAGATACGTGTGTGACACATACATGGTTAATTAATTGGTTATAGACGGACAAAATTTAATGGTCTGGGATAAATGATTGCTGTGTAAATTGTATTGTAATTTTTTTTTGCGATAAGTGTATAATAGAGTTTTTGATATAATAGAGTTTTTGATATGAAAATAGGATGTCTTATCTCTTTACAAACAAAAATTTGATGTTGAGCACCAAATCAATTCTAATTTATTTTTTTTTGAATATTTTGGCTTATAGCCTTTTTACAATGAGTATCTGTTCATTGACAAATCTCGTGGTAAGCGAGTATCGAATCCAAAACCTCTGGGTCGACTAGAATTAAGCTCAACCAAAACTAATTTAGGACCTCCAAAACTTTTTTTTTTTGACAAACAAAAAGATTTTATTAACTTGCATCAACCAAAATCCAGCCGGGACAAACCTTCAAATTGTCAACCTGATTGTGAAACAAAAAATAAGCTAAGCAAATAGCCGCTTTGTTTTCAGATTGTTTAACACATAGAATATAAATATTCTTGATAATAAAAATGATTACAAAAGTTTCTCGAGCAATCCAGTCGATACCAACATCCCCAAAAATAGTAGAATCACGCTTGACTCGCGCACATAAAAAATCGGTGATAGAACAGTGTTCATACCCATCAGTTACACCAACTGAGGTTAGGGATACATATACCCCATATGTTGAACAATCCTTTGTTGAGCAAGGTGAGCTCTCGCGATAATCACCACCATTCCAGATTCGAAGCAGATTTCTCAGATCTCCCAATATACCGTATAAATCATTCTTAACGCAACATGACAACAAATAAAAAACGCAACAAAACATAAATCCAAAAAAATTGGGAACAATCAACAACTCAAAAAGATGGGTACGATAAAAAGATCTCACCTAAAAAGGATTGGATCTCGATTTTATTGAAAAACTAAGAAAATAGAAATTAAATATTCAGAAATGGAGGAAACGGGATGAAAAGATGGGTGAGATGGGTGTAGGTTTGATGGAAGGATGGGGCGGTGAAGAATGGGTAAAGGATGGATTGTAACGACCGGGAAAATTACGTGTAATTTGTTATATTAAAATATGTTTTTAGTTGATTTTACTGTGTGTTAGTTCATTTTTAATGCATTTAAACGCGTTATGATTTTTATTAAATATGAAAATTATCCCATACGTGTTATGTGACTTTATGTGGCTTCTGTATAACATAGACTATTTTATTCTATTTTCCTATAATTTTTATATTTTTAAAATACAGTTATTTCGCATTTTAATTTTCGGACCCAGCCCCTGTATTGTATTCGAGGCCTTGTTTTTGATAAAATTATTTTTATATAATAGTAGGATATCTAAAAATGCATTATGTTGTAATTTTTGGAGAATTCGTAATTTTTGGAGAATTTTGACCTTTATATTATATTTGTTTAAAAAATTTTTTTTACATTTTTATCCCATTAAAATTATTTTTAAGGCTTAATAATTTTAATTGGGGGTTAAAAATATTTTTGGGGTATTAATTTTTGATTAATATAAATAGGAATCTGATTATTTTTATTTATTAATAAATCATAAAAATCAGTTTTTATATATAAATAAATATGAAAATATAGTTTCTCTCTCCTGTTCTTGAGGATCAAATCCAATTTTGAGGGTGATTCTGATATCGGATTCTGTTGTTCTTATACTCAAATCGAAGTTCTCAATACCCTCTTTCATAATCCATCATCAGTTTTCGTGTTGGGTAAATTTCTGATTTTATATGAATTTTTCTTTGAATATGCCGAATTAGGGTTCTTGGTCAAGAATTAGGGCTTTTTGATTTTGTGATTTTCCAGTAGATTTGATGATCCATATAGCTTTAGGGGATGATATATGATTGTTTTGCATCGTCAATTTTATTATTTATGTTCGATTATGTGTTAAACGATTATTAGAGTTTTTTCGAATTTTCAAATCAATCGTCTGTAAATTATAGTGATCGTTCGTATATTTGAAGTTGGGGGAAAGGTTTGTGATGTTATAAGCTTCAGTTTGGTACCAAAAACGTTGAGGTTGGTACGATTTTCTGGGAATCGCGATTTGGGCCGGAAAATTCCTTGAACTCGCCGGATTTGGTTGAGTTTCGATCATTTTGTTGGCTAAACATCTTTATTGTTATGTGATAGTGATATCAGAGGTGTTAGAATGTAGAAACAAGTGTGTGCGTCGTGTGTTGTGATGTTGCCGTGCATTTTCCGGTGGCCGGACGCCAGCATGATTCTGGAAAATCCAGTTTTCGGTGGGTTGCCTCTTGGCGACCCGGATTTGTTCTTCGTGACCCGTTTTCTGAAAATACCCGACCCGGTTTTAATTCTGTTTGGAGTAAGAGTGGTAAAAATTAAAATGTTTTTAACCTTTTACTATTTACTTTTAGAGAAATTATTTTCTTTACTTTAAATTACTTTTAGAATTTTGAATTTTAATTTTAAAATTCAGAAAATTGTTTCTAAAATTATTTTAGAGATTCAGAATTTAGTTCTGAATTAAGATTTTAATTTTCAAAAATTATTTTATTATTTATTTGTAATTCAAAAATAATTAAAATTTAAATACTTTTAATTATTTTAATTAATTCCGAATAATAATTTAATTATTTGATAAATGAAATCATTTATTGAATAATTTTATTAATTAGTTATTAGTTGATTTTAATTAATTTAATTAGAGTTATTTAATTCTTAATTAATTTATTTAATGATTTAAAATGATTTAAAATAGAAAGAAATTGTTTTAAATCCTAAAAATAATTCGGGAGTGATAAAAATAGTTTTAAAATTTTAAATTATTTATAAACCCGGATTAAATATTTATTAAAATATTTTGGGGATTCAATAATTACCCGGAGTGATTATTAACGATCATTTTTGATTCAAAAAGGGTATTTAAATCTTTTAAAATTATTTTAAGTGCTTTAAAAATATTTTTAAATATTCTAAAAATACTTCGAGTGCTCTTTATTTGTGAGCCGTATCTGCTATGTGAATTACGTGCTATGTGATTATGTGATCTACTTATTGAGTCTTTCTACGTGCAATGTGAATTATCAAAGTGTTTATGTATCGAGGGTTACGTTATAAATCGAGTTCGATCGATATATATCTAAAGTGTGCTTAATTGTCTATATGGTTTATATTATAAGATGTCGTTAAGGGGAGACGTTTTCTTTGATTTACTGGCTAGGATTGTCAGATTTATATTTCTTTTCATGGATGAAATGTTTGCCTCGAGGGTTGAGTGTCATATTTATATTTGTATTTCTTTATCGAGGATTAAAATAAATCTTTCAAGGATTAATTGGTGAATATTGACTTAGGAATGTCAGCGGAGTTAAGTTGGTATGAGACGAAGAAGGTTGGAGATGGATGAAAGATTGTTTGTGGTTGCTGGATTTATTGTGAGGTGTCTTAACACCGGGAAAACGTCTATGTTCAAAGGGGACATTTCCAATTATTTTCTTCGGACAGAGATATTGGTAAGCATGGTTAATACGTTTAACTTGAGTTTGTAAGCGTTTATAAAATATCAGAATCTCGTCTAGAGGCTGAAGTATTGTCTGGTGTGTGACTATAGAAGTAGACGCACGGGCTCGATGTCAACGGATCAGACTCGTGGCAATCGCAAGAGCGTCAAACCAACGAATAATTACAACAGAGGATGTGAAGAAGAAGAAGAAGAAGAAGAAGAAGAAGAAGAAGAAGAAGAAGAAGAAAATCGTATTACTTCGATGTTATATAATAGCTAAGGACCAGAGGCAAGTATTTTCTTGATCATCTTAAACACTGTTTATTTTATGTTTCATTGATTCATATCATGACGAATAGCTATTGTTCAGAGCTATTTGTGATTCTTAAATATTTTTGTGCGAACATAGTTGCTTGATATTGATACCCTTGATGTGGGGAATTGTTTAAGATAAACTCCTCATATCCTTATTATCGTAATAAATAATAAGGATATGAACTGTATGTGAAACTAAGCATTTCCTATTGAATTCGGAAATTGTTCTATTGGATTGGAAGTTATTAAAGCATAGGAGGCCATGATGATTTCATGGTCCAGCAAAATGGTAAAGCGTAGGAGGCCATGATGATTTCATGGTCCAGCAATATTTAAGGAGGATATTCCATCTTCCTATAGGCTAACATTACTTGCCTATTTTGGGTACCCCAAAAATCCGGACTATACACACACGGGAAAAAAGAGAATACCGGTGGAGTATAGAGGGTCCCATTGCCTTAGAACCTGATCAGGGGGTAATGGTGTATCAGTTATATATATCCAATCCATATCGCCCGAATGGCTATTATATATTGTGAGTTGGCAGATGATTCATTTTTATGACATGCCAAATGATTTCAGTTATGGTTTGAATTATATCACAGTTGTTGATTCAGTTTTCTCTATAAACTGTTTTACATTTTAGTTGATTTAATGCCCCACTTATCCTGGTTTTATATCAAAAATTTTATACGCTTGCTGAACATTTCTTTCGCTCATACTTGTTGTTGTAAATTCTAACATTTCAGTTAGGTAGTTTGGCGAGACGTATCCGCACAGTTCAGAAAGTGAAGAAGCGTGATGCTATTTCAAAGATGACTTGGCTTAGGATGTCTGGACTTAGTGTAAGATCTATTTTATATAATTGAGTTCTAATATTTATTATTATTATGTAATGGTCTAGTTAGCCTGGCGTACTTCTTATCGAAGTTACACCAGTGGTTTAAGATTTGATCAAAGAGAATGTGGTAAAGAAGGAAAACTTTTTATTTAATGGAATTTGGATTCTTGTTTCTAGCCCTATAACCTTAAAAGATCTTGGTATGTTTGGGGTCACAGATGTTATATTTCCAGTGTTGGACAATCGCAAGTGAATGATTATTATGAAACATAAGTTTTATTTTGAGAATTTTCGTGTGACGACCAAATCTCCTGACCCCGGATTTGGGGGGTGTCACATGGATTAAGGCGGCCGACTCTCAAAACGAGGTAAAGGGTTTCGCAAGTTCTACTCCGCGTTTCTTAGGACCTCCAAAACTTTAGTGTTTAAATAATTTTGCTACATTCATATTCGAATCCATGACATATCTATATTATTATATAAAAGCCGAAACATTAAAAGTTTTGGTATCTATTTTTTGGTACTTCGTGAATTTACTTATTTACCCTTTATTATAAAAAAATAAATACACCTAAAACAAATAATATAATTGATGGTAATTAATATTAATAACATAATATAGTTAATGGTGAAAATACACACCTAGAGGGGAGGGGTGAATAGGTGTTATGACTAACAATGATCAAATAAAAATTCTGCCTGAAAAGTTATTCTGGCAGCTAGCTGGATGCAACAGATTAGTGAATAAGCAGCTAGCTGAGATATGCAATGCAGAAAGATAAAAAGTGCATAAAGTAAAGAACACCACGAATTTTAGCTAGGTTCGACCCCTAATCTTCTATGGTCTACGTCCTAGTCCCTTACCAACTTGGTAAGAGAATATATTATTGATCACAAATAAACCAATTACAAGATCCAATAATATATCACCCAATTTACTGATAACAGCTTGCTGGAATGAATTTCTCCCCCTGAGTAAAACCACTCTCTTGAACCTCAAAGCCTCTCTAACAGCCTTGCTCCCTTGAACACTGAATTCCTCGAAGTTCCCCTTCTTGAATTCCTCTAGTTCCTTGAACAACCTGTTGTATAGACCAGTGAGTTCCCTTTGAGCACAATACTCCTTGAGCACCAAGATCCTTGCTGTTATGCAGTGAAACCAATCCCCAGTTAGTGATTGCAGCTAGCTGGAACCCCTTGTTCTCTGAACACAGCTCTCTAAGTTCTATATTAAACCAAGTATAAACTTCTCTAGCCTAATGCTCCTTGAACCCTTGTTCCACTATCTTGACAATCCAGCAACTACCAACTTTACAAGTTGAACAATACAATGAATGGAAAGAATTACAACTCAACTAGTATGACTCTTTATATATATAAACCGTGTATGATATATCTTAGAGCTCAAGAATATTGTTTATGGATTTTGCAATGTAAACAACTGAGTTGTTATGTATAATGATATGAAAGATATTCAGGTGTGTTCTTGATGGTTGTCCAGTGCTCTTCTTGTATCACAAGTGAAGAATATATATAAGCAAACTCCAACGTTCAGATTATTCAAGCAAGGAGCCGTTGAGAGATTTCTGGGATATTCAAGATGGGAATCAAGCTTTTTATTTAAAGAATGTTTCTCATGCAGAGGAATATAATCAGTGGAGTAGTGATGAGAATGTGTATAACAAAGCTTTTTGTTCTTGAAGAAATCCGTTAGAGACATATGAAGAAAACAATGAATTTGATAATTAATGAATGTGTTTTCTTTGGAAGCTTTTCTACAAAACAACAGATGGTGGAGTTGTAGAAATATGGAATATTTGTTTATTAACAAAAGCATGCTTGAAAAGTAAGCACATGGGTTGTTTTGGTGGAGCACTTTAGAAAGTAAAAGTCTCCTTTAAAATGTGGATGCTGTCTAGAAAAATTCCTTTGAGAAAGAAGACCTCTAATATATATAATACATTATATATATATATATATATATATATATATATATATATATATTAGACAATCACTACAACTGATTTCTAACATATATTCTTTAAGAACGCACTCCCCTTTGATATTCTGAATATTCTGGACAGTCTGCCAGCTTGCTGAGTTGTACTGCCAGCTAGCTGAGATGCCCTGCCAGCTAGCTGAGATGTCCTGTGTTTTGCTATGAATTGATATGAAAAATGAACCTGCAAAACAATATTAGTCCAGAACAAATACGCAGCTTGCTTCCTATGTATGATCATCAAAATTATAGAGTTTCAATCTCCCCCTTTTTGATGATTATACACCAATTTGAGATTGAGCTAAAACTCCCCCTCAATCAAAGCATCCTGCAAAATAAAATTTGATAGCAGGCTAATATATATTTAGTAACAAGCAATCAACTTGTTACATTGTGTCATCTTCAGAACCAAGCAGTCAGCTTCCTATGAATTGTAACATCATCAAAACCAAGCTTGCTGCATTGTGTCATCATCAAAACCAATAGGATTTCAATCTCCCCCTTTTTGATGATTACACACCAATATTCAGGAGTTAAATACTCCCCCTGAATTTATGCTTCCCCTGCAAAAAGATTAGCAATCTATACAAGCAGTTAAGCATAATAAGCATGGCATCACATAAACATTTAGCATTAAACCATATGATCCCAGCAAAGTACATGAAGTAAAGAGTTATAAGAATAAATATCAACTCCCCCTAAATCACACATACTTTAAATCCTGAATTTTCTCCCCCTTATTCATCAAAAAGGATATCCACATGCAATCATTTAATATAAAAATTCAAGTAAGCATGGATTATCAATTTCACATAAAATGAATTAAATTAACCACTTAAAAAAAATAAAACAACATTTAGAACGTAAAACAAGTAAGTGGACTTAATTGTATACACCAACAAAATATAGATATCAAATATATGCAAAGAAAATCGTAACACAGAAAAATGTACCAAGCATCCATGGCAGCTAGCTGGCTAGACATTACACATGCCTAATTCGTGACGTAGCACAGTAAAGCGCTTTTCGGCTAGTGGCTTTGTGAAGATGTCAGCTAGCTGGTACTCTGTACTTACAAAGATCAGCTCAATTTTTCCCTTTGCAACTCAAGAAATGATGTCGAACATCGATATGCTTTGTTCTTGAGTGATTCACTGAATTCTTTGATATGTTGATAGTGCTTGTATTGTCACAATAAATGGGGACTTTGCCACATTTAATTCCAAAATCTCGAAGTGTTTGTATCATCCAAAGCATTTGAGAGCAACAACTTCCCGCTGCTAAATACTCCCCCTCAGCTGTGGATAATGCAACAGACGTTTGCTTCTTGCTTTACCAAGATTCTAAACTCTGTCCTAAAAATGCGCAAACACCACTTGTACTCGTTCGATCAGTTTGACAACCTACATAATCTGCATCACTATACCCAACAAGATCAAATGCATTTGTGATGGGATAAAATAATCCAAGAGTAGTAGTTCCACTTAAATATTTAAAAATTCTTTTAATAGCATTCAAGTGAGACACTTTAGGTTGAGCTTGAAACCTAGCACAAACAAATACACTATACATAATATCATATCTAGAGGCTGTAAGATATAAAAAACTATCAATCATACCTCTATACTTTCGAACATCTACGTCTTTACCTCGTTCATTTGTAGCCAGCTAGCTGGCAGAACTCATAGGTGTAGATTTTGCCTTGATATTCTCATATCCAAACTTCTTTAGCAAGTTCTTGATGTACTTGGACTGATGTACATATATTCCATCTTGAGTTTGCTTGATTTGGAGCCCCAAGAAGTAATTGAGCTCACCCATCATACTCATGTCAAACTCACTATGCATACACTTAGAAAACCACTTGCAAATATTATCATTAGTTGATCCAAAGATAATATCATCCACATATATTTGCACAACTAGAATATCATTACCAGTAAGTTTAGTAAACAAAGTAGTATCGATTTTTACCTCGAATGAAACCATTCTTTATCAAAAACTTACTTAACCTTTCATACCAAGATCTAGGAGCTTGCCTTAATCCATATAATGCTTTCTTCAACTTGAAAACATAATTAGGAAATTGATCACTCTCAAATCCAGGAGGTTGCTTGACATATACTTCTTCTTTCAAATAGCCATTAAGAAATGCACTTTTTACATCCATTTGATGTAGCTTGAACTTCTTGAAGCATGCAAATGATAGTAACATCCTTATTGACTCTAGCCTTGCAACCGGGGCATATGTTTCATCAAAATCGATTCCTTCTTGTTGATTGTACCCTTGTGCAACAAGCCTTGCTTTGTTCCTAGTAACCGTTCCTTCTTCATCAACTTTGTTCTTGAAAACCCATTTAGTACCAATGATTGAAGCATCTTTAGGTGGCTCTACAAGTTCCCAAACATCACATCTTTCAAATTGATTAAGTTCTTCTTGCATTGCCATGATCCAATTTTCATCTTTTAGTGCTTCATTTATATTCTTTGGTTCCTCTTGAGCTAGGAAAGCGGCAAAAGCACAAAAATTAGCTTGACTTCTCCTTGTCTTGATGCCTTCTGATTTATCACCAATAATCAACTCTGGAGGATGGTTCTTTACTGTCCTTGTTGACTTTGGAAAATGGTGATGAGCCATGACTTCTTCATTGACTCTAATTCTCTTAGATGGTGGAGGGATTTCATCTCCATTATAGATTGGCATCTTTTCTTGTGATCTCAGACTTCTAGAATCTTCCAAGGTGAGCTTTGACATCTTATCACATGTTTCATCTACTGGAGGAGAGATTTCAGCTTGATTATCATTAGCTGAACTTGATTCAGTTTCTACTACAGCTCGCTGGGATGCTGCATTTTCTGAATCTGGTACATTGTCACCTTGCTGAGTTGCTGTATCTGACCTTGGCAGCTCGCTGGCATCTTCTGCACCTGCAATTTCTTCCTCATCTCTTGACAGATCAACATTAGACTCTTGAAATGAAACATCAATTGACTCTTCAACACTACGTTTAGAGATATTATAAACTCTATATGACCGACTTGTTAAAGAATAACCTAAAAATATTGCCTCATAAGATTTAGCATCAAATTTACCATCTCTATCAATAGATTTGAGTACAAAACACCTGGATCCAAAGACTTTGAAGTAGCCTATGTTAGGCTTCTTGTTCTTTAGCAATTCATATGGAGTTTTGTTGAGAATAGGCCTGATTAATACTCTGTTAAGAACATAGCTAGCTGTGTCAGCTTCTGCCCAGAAACTCCTTGGCAGCTTGCTCTCTTGCAGCAAAGTTCTAGCTGTTTCTTGTAAAGACCTGTTCTTTCTTTCCACAACTCCATTTTGCTGTGGGGTTCTTAGAGCAGAGAATTCATGAGAAATGCCTCTATCTTCACAATATGAAATAAAGTCCTTTTGGAATTCACCACCTTGATTACTCCTTATACTTACAAGTTTTATCTTAAACTTGTTCTCATGTAATTTAATTAGCTTCTCAAATTCACTGAAAGCACAATCTATAGTACTAAGAAACAATACCCATGTATATCTAGAATAATCATCTACGATAACAAATGCATATTGTTTTCCTCCAATGCTTTTATATGCTTCCGGACCAAATAAATCTAAATGAAAAAGCTCTAAAGGTTTAGAAGTTGATACCACATTCTTAGATTTATGTGGGGTCCTGATTTGTTTGCCTAATTGGCAAGCCAAACAAGTTTCCACCTTGACATACTTCAATTTTGGCAATCCTCTAACTAGTTTCTTTGAAGACAGCTTGCTGAGTAAGTCCATATGAGCATGTCCAAGCCTTCTATGCCAAATTTCTGGATTTGTATCAACTGCAGCTAAACAACATGATGAATCCTGCATTTCAAAGTCCAAAATATATATATTTCCTTCCCTTCTAGCAACTAGGGGGAATTTGTTAGTGCCAACATTAATAGTACACTTCTCTTTATCAAAAAGAACAGAATGTCCATCATCATATAACTGACTTACACTAAGCAAATTATATTTAAGACCTTGAACATATTGTACTTTATCAATAGAGATGACACTATTACCAATTGTTCATTTGCCAAGAATTTGAAGAGTTTTACTATCATCAATTGTGACACTTCCACCCTTTTTCTTCTTGAGAGTAAGGAACTTTGATTCATCACTACTCATATGTCTTGTGCATCCATTATCCAAAATTCAATGTTTTGATTTCACCTTGACAACAAGACATACCTACAAAACAAGTGAAACAACTCAACGTTTTGGTACCCATATTTGCTTGGGTCTAGATTGGTTAGTTGATAGAACATAAAGAACATTTAAATCAGATTTCTTGATCCACATTTGGACCACTTTAGAAGCTGTATTTTTTGTTCCAGCTTTTTTGTTAGCTAGCTGCCTGTGAGTTGTCTGTCTGTTCCAGCTAGCTGGCTTAGCATTCTGAATTTTGCAATGATTTGCCAAATGACCTTTATTTCCACATTTGTGGCAAATTCTCCATGGCATGGCATAGTCATAAGGAATTCCATGTTTTCCATCATACTTTAGACGTGATGTTGAAGCCAATCCAACTCTTTTTCTTTCGATTGGAACCTTTGCATATCTCATCATTGTCTTGAGTGAATCTTCTCCTTGAACGAACTTTCCCATTCCTTTCTGGAGATTCTTGATTTCAGTTTCCAATTCTTTCATTCTTTCAGCTTGTTGAGAAACTTCCATTGAGCATGATTCCTGATAAGTGGATTTATATCCACTTGGATCGCTTCAATTCGGCTTAAATTGATTGTCTTGGACTCAAGTTTCTTGTAGTTTTGATGTGTTTTGCTTAGTTGTGCAGGTTTACAAGAATGTTGATTAAGGTGGATGCTTCTATAATTTTTTGGGAATTAATTGATTAAAATTCGGATTTTCTGGGAAGGCTGCGCAGCTTACACTGTTTTGGCCATATCTGGAGTTATGTAAGTCCGTTTTTAGTGATCTTACTGCCCACGCGAAGCTTGAGAGATTTTCTACAACCTGGGATAGGAAGCACGTGCAAGTAATATGTTGATTAAAATCGCGCGCCTGTTCTAATTAAAGAAGGCTGGGAAATTCCTGTTTTGCCCTTTTCAAGTTCTAATTATATTCCGGGCAGGTTTTAGCACCTTAATTAAATTCTAATTGTAATAGAAGATAAAATTCTTGCTGGGAAAGAAATCTAGAGCCTATAAAAATACATCCTACCATTGTAATAGATAGACAGATTATCATAGCTTTATTATTGTAACCTAGCTTAGATCTGCAAGGGAGAAAAGGAGAGAAGGGTTCAACGCTCGTGACAAGCAACGGATCTAGATCTACTTCATCCTTTGTGTTACTTTGGATTATAGATTTGTTTTCTCAAACTCTTGTTTATTAATATAATTACTTCTTTTATTCATATCTTGTTAATTACCATGTTTTCATTAAATCCCATGGTGACGAAAGGTTTAGTTATGAACTAATCGTTGTCATGGGATCCTAGTGGATTTATCTATGTAGCTTAGTAGTTTGCATGCCTTAAAGATTTATGTGTGGTGAATACTGATATCCTCGTATGGTTAATCTTAATGCTTTTAGATGCGTAGCTAACATCTAAATTGAATTGTTAATCTCTTGTGAAGCGAGAGTGGATCTTGAGATTTAGAACTTGCCATGCTAGCATAGGTTCATAATTGTTTATCAATATGATTCGTGGTGTGAGATGAAAATACTTATGCTACCCTATATGATCTAAGTGGATAACTTGTGCTTCAACCTTTATGTTTTCAAATTCTATAGAGATATAGGGTCTAAACATATTAGGTGCCTATTCATCTTCTATCTCTTTTGTGGATGTATGTGTAGATTGGTACTAGTATACCGAGAGGTAACTTTTGCTCTTTTCGTGTTATCCGATCAGATATCAAGACCATCACATGTTTTAATTAAAGGCTGCAACTCTAAGTGAAGTAGATGATGAAACTAGGGTTCCATGTTTATTCTCATATAAGTACTTCGATTTTTATTCTCGTTAATTGTTTAATTCTTAGTTTATAATTTGCACTTAGTTTAATTTAGATAATAAATCTCAAATTTGTTATTTTTCTTAGCAGTGAGTTAAAACCATACATTGTTGCATAGGCATATTTACTGAATTGAACACCATTCTAGATCTCTGTGGGAACGAACTTGATTTAATCATATATTACTTGTGACAACGTGCGCTTGCGTAAATTTTGCATAACAAGTTTTTTGGCGCCGCTGCCGGGGATCATCGGTGTTTTTATTTTAGTTTATGTGCTTGTCATCAGTGTTCGTTAGCGTTCACTGACTCGGATTCTTATTTAGTTTGTTTGATTCGTGGTGTTTCAGGTACTTAAGTTTGTATGCGAACACGCTTACAAGCTCGTTTGGAAGAACTGGCAGAAGACAATCTTGTAGAGAATAAAGAGAATAAGGAAGAGGAATCTGAAACTACAGTAGCAATGGCAGATGCAGCAGCAGCTAAGGCTTTGAGGGAGTATTCTCAGCCGAAACTCAATGACATCCAGTCTAGCATTATTAGGCCAGCTATTGCAGCGAACAATTTTGAGATTAAGTCGGGCACAATTCAGATGGTGCAGAATTCAATTCAGTTTGGGGGAGCTCCTACGGAGGATGCCAACATGCATGTTCGGGACTTTATCGAGATCTGCGACACTTTCAAATGTAATGGTGTGACGGATGATGCTATCAGGTTGAGGCTTTTCTCATTCTCTCTGAGGGATAAGGCTAAGAGCTGGCTACACTCTTTGCCACCTGGTTCCATTACTACATGGGAAGATCTTGCTCAGAAGTTCCTTACTAAATTCTTCCCTATGGCGAAAACTGCAGCATTAAGGAACCAGTTGACTCAATTCCAACAGCAATCTGGCGAGACCTTGTGTGAGGCTTGGGAACGCTACAAGGAGATGCTACGCAAGTGTCCTCATCATGGCATGCCTGATTGGATGGTTATTAATGGGTTTTACAATGGGTTGGGAGCACAGTCTAGACCTTTGCTAGATGCAGCATCAGGTGGAGCTCTGTGGGCAAAGAGCTATGATGAAGCTTATGAACTTATTGAGATGATGGCTGCCAATGAATATCAGAATCCAACCCAGAGGCTATCTCAAGGCAAGGCAGCAGGAATTTTGGAAGTAGATACAGCTTTAATGATTACAGCTCAGTTGAAGGCTCTTGCTATGAAGGTGGATTCTCTTGCTAATTATGGAGTTCATCAGGTGGCTAGTGTTTGTGAGCTATGTGCGGGCGCACATGAGACAAATCAGTGTGCTATCTCTTCTGAATCAGCACAGTTCGTGAGTAATTTCCAGAGATCTAATGCACCAGTTCCAGCCACTTATCATCCTAACAACAGGAATCATCCCAATTTCAGCTGGAGCAACAATCAAGGTGCTCAACAACCTTATCAGCAGCCCTATCAGCAATTTCAGGGTCAGCAAGCAAAGCCATTTAATCAAGGTTATCAACAACCTTATAGGGCACCATATCAACCCCCGGGATTTCAGCAGCAACAACCCCAGACTCATGCGGGGCAATCTTCTAATGAAAAATCTGATGAGATGTGGATAGCGTTAAAGAACTTACAAGCTGGTCAGAAGCTCTTGGAAAACCAGATAGGACAGATTGCAAGTGCCTTAGGTGGTAGGCCACAAGGAACTCTTCCTAGTGATACGGAGGTTAATCCAGGCAGGAGGGACAATAAAGAACAGGTGAATGCAGTTACTTTGAGATCAGGAAAAGTCACGAGTGATCCTAAATCAGCAACTGAAGAAGATGAAGATGTTCAGGATCAGCAGGTTGAAAAATCTGCAGTGCCAGAAATTGAGAAATCTGATTTAGTGGCTGATCAGCTAGATGGTGAGAAGAGCAAGAAACCGGTTGAAAAGTTTACTCCGGAGCAATCTTCAATGAATAATCAGATCTATCCACCTCCGCCATTTCCTGGACGTCTGAAGAAAAGTCAAGAGAAACAGTTTCAGAAATTTATGGATGTCTTCAAGAAACTGTCCATTAACATTCCTTTTGTTGAAGCGTTGGAGCAGATGCCAAGATATGCAAAGTTCATGAAGGATATTTTGTCACGGAAGAGAAGGTTGGAAGATTTTGAAACAGTAGCTTTGACGGAGGAGTGTAGTGCTGTTCTGCAACAGAAGTTGCCTCCTAAACTGAAAGATCCAGGAAGTTTCACTATTCCATGTACTATTGGCAACCTTTCATTCGACAAGTGTTTATGTGATTTGGGAGCTAGTATTAATCTTATGCCCTTGTCTGTTTTCAAGCAACTTGGTCTACCGGAGCCAAAGCCAACTAACATCTCTTTGCAGTTGGCTGATAGGACGATCACTTATCCGAGGGGTATCGTGGAGGACGTTTTGGTGAAGGTTGATAAGCTCATATTTCCTGCTGATTTTGTGATCTTGGATTTCGAAGAAGATAAGAAGATTCCCATAATCTTGGGAAGACCGTTCTTGGCTACAGGAAAGACTTTGATTGATGTGCAAAAAGGAGAGCTTACAATGAGGGTGCAAGATCAGAGTGTTACCTTTAATGTGTTCAAGGCCATGAAATTTCCAACAGAGGATGAAGAGTGTTGCAGTGTGGAAATAGTTGATACGGGTCAGAGAAAGAAGTTTGATCAGTTATTGAGTGAAAAATCTGACATGCATGTGCTAAAGCATCCGATCAGTGATTCCATTGACGATTCTTCGGTTCGTGATCTTTCGAAAGTAAAGCTTGGAAAACTTCCACCACATTTGAGGTATGTCCTTTTGAATAATGAGCTAGTGATTTTTTAGGAGGGACATGATTACGTGTTGCGAAGGTGGAAAGCAGATGTTAAGGAAGAAGAAATTTTTGTTCAGCCGGTTGAGTCGGAGAAGCACCTTAGAGGTGTGAAAAAGAAGAAAATTTGGCCGTTGGGTAGTAAATTCAAGTTGAAGTCTGAGGGGAAAGTTTTGTGGAAAGCAAGCAACCAAGATGTCAAAGTTCGTATGAATGGTTTGTCTGTTGAGAACGGTTCAGTTATTCCTTTGAAACCGCCTTGATTTGAGGAAGTAACGTCAAGCTATTGACGTTAAAGAAGCGCTTCGTGGGAGGCAACCCATGCATTAGTGTAGGAAGAAAAAAAAAAATATAGTCCGAACAGTATGTGCCAGCGCATCATGCGCCAGCACAGCGCAAGTGCGCCACAGACACGCAGGAAGCTTCAGCGCATAACGCGCTCCGCACTGCAGGTGCGCCCAGGAGAGGCAGGAACCTTCCGCGCATCACGCGCCCGTCCATGCATCATGCGCCAGACTCACAAATTGTAACAGGTTAGTTGATATGGAGTATTTACTAGTTAGTTAATGTACGTGTGTTATATGTTTTTATATATTAAATTCAATTCATCTCCTAAATCAATTCCTACCCCTTTTCTAATTATTTTCTTGATTTAAAATCCTAATTCTAGCCCCATATTAATTCCAAATTATTCCCAATCCATATCCTATTTCATATTTTATTTTATTTATTTTATTTATTCTTTTTTTTTTTTTTTTTTTATTTTTTCCCCCAAATATATATTACCCACCTATACATACAAATCCAATTCCTTTTCTACTTCTTTAAAAATTCAATTCTAAAGAGGAATTAATTGCAAGTTCACCTCTTTGATTCGTATTGGGTAAATCTTTTTCTCTAATTTTATTTTTATTACGAATTTGTGTTCTTGTAAATTGGGATTTTGTATTATTCTTGGAATTTGGGCTATTTGTGGTGTGATATTTCTTGGTAATTATTGGTGGAGCTTCTTGTGAGTTGGGTATTGATTCTTATGGCGCCTAGCATGGATGAGGTGGTGTAAGGCGCATTGCAGGTATGTTTTCTGCTATTCCTTGTATTTACTTCCATTCAATGAGGACATTGAATATTTTAAGTTTGGGGGTTGTTTGAGGGATTAGTAGTTGTTGTTGTATTATTTGTTCATGTAGGATTTCATGCTTTGCATATTAGTAGTAGTAAATTATGCATTATTGTTCGTGTTATCTACGTTTGTTTCATATAGGACATTCTGTTTTTATGTTAGTATATCATGTGAGTTCATAATAGCTTGCATTTGCACCCATGCTTGATAGGAATTTTGTGTTGTTGACGCTTTTGATTGAGAAGTGATATGCTTTGTTATTGTGCACACACATACACTAGTAAGTTGAAGCTAGTAGACTTATTGAATGTTGTAAGTAATTAGAAGGACATGAATATGTGCAAGATGATTTAGTTTGCATGCTTTGAATACAAGTTGGTGCGTTAGAGAGATTGTTGCTTGGGATTGAGTATGTTTTTCCACCAAGTGAGATTTGAGCCTTATTGCATATTGCATATTTGCAATTTATTCGTTTGGTTGAGTGTCCACGGATTGTTTGCATTGCTAGCAGTTGTTTGAGGTCTTTCTTGAAGCGCATGACATTATTTGACGATTAAAATGATAAAGGCATTTAGGAATAACCACATATTTTCCCATATTACCACACCATGTTTACATGATCAATTAGTTAACCCGTTGAGCTTAATCCTATTTTTTCGGTGACATACCACATTTCTTGCCGAGACCTTTTTCTTGTATTGGCCTTACATTAATTTGAACCCACATTGTCAAAGGCTAGTAGAGTGCTTAAGGGAGTAATAAGGTGTGCAAGTAGGGTTATGGTTGGTCTTACTTTTGGGGGGAAATATTGAAAATTGGGTTTGTTTACTTGATAGTCGACATATGTAATAAATTATGGGATCACTGTTATTGTTTATATTATTGTTTGTGTTTTATTTAGCTCTCGGAAAAAAAAAAGAGAAAAAAAAAAAGAAAAAGAAAAAAAAAAGGAAAAAAATATATATTATGAGAGCATGTTTGTATTGTTGTGATCCTATTTCAGTCGACTAGTCGAGTGTTTGTTTTAGTAAAAATTATGTGGGGGGGAATATGGTGTTGTGTATGATGTATTATGGTACTTACTAGCTTTTGACACTTCACCTGTTTTGGCTTATTTGACATACCTTGTCCCTAGCCCCGTTACAACCCAATTAAAGACCTTTTGATTATCGTCATTGATGTATGTTGTGTTAAGAGTTAGATTGATACCAAATGTCAAGCATGCTTATGATTTTGTTGGAATTGAGTGATACACTTACCCTTGTTCTTGAGTGAATATTCTTTGTGAGTGGATTGTGAGTGTTTGCTTGTTCTTGCATATGAGATCCCGAGTGTTGTCTCAAAGATGTGCTCTTGTAGGCTTAGCATGTTTACTAACTTGTTCTTACATTTGACATGGACTTGTGAGAACTTATGCATGTTCATTGAGTAGACTATGTGAATACTTGCACTTTCGACACCAAGACATTGCGTATTTACTTTGATTCTTAAGTTGATATGGCATGAGAGGATTTGAAGGTATGGTAAGTTAGATTAATTGCATTTTCATTTTGTTGCATTCATGCATTGCATTGCATTAGGTTAAATGGATTTTGTGGGTACATTCGCTATAGGCCCTCACGAGACCTTACTCGTCCACTAGGGCTGCCTAGGGGTTTAAAGGGCTTGTTGCATATGCCAAATGCAACCGTGATCACCTACGGAAGTGGTACTAATTAGTTAGTTAGTTGTAATTGTTTATGCTTGAGGACAAGCATCGGTTTAAGTTTGGGGGTGTGATAAGTGGATTTATATCCACTTGGATCGCTTCAATTCGGCTTAAATTGATTGTCTTGGACTCAAGTTTCTTGTAGTTTTGATGTGTTTTGCTTAGTTGTGCAGGTTTACAAGAATGTTGATTAAGGTGGATGCTTCTATAATTTTTTGGGAATTAATTGATTAAAATTCGGATTTTCTGGGAAGGCTGCGCAGCTTACACTGTTTTGGCCATATCTGGAGTTCTGTAAGTCCGTTTTCAGTGATCTTACTGCCCACGCGAAGCTTGAGAGATTTTCTACAACCTGGGATAGGAAGCACGTGCAAGTAATATGTTGATTAAAATCGCGCGCCTGTTCTAGTTAAAGAAGGCTGGGAAATTCCTGTTTTGCCCTTTTCAAGTTCTAATTATATTCCGGGCAGGTTTTAGCACCTTAATTAAATTCTAATTGTAATAGAAGATAAAATTCTTGCTGGGCAAGAAATCTAGAGCCTATAAAAACACATCCTACCATTGTAATAGATAGACAGATTATCATAGCTTTATTATTGTAACCTAGCTTAGATCTGCAAGGGAGAAAAGGAGAGAAGGGTTCAACGCTCGTGACAAGCAACGGATCTAGATCTACTTCATCCTTTGTGTTACTTTGGATTATAGATTTGTTTTCTCAAACTCTTGTTTATTAATATAATTACTTCTTTTATTCATATCTTGTTAATTACCATGTTTTCATCAAATCCCATGGTGACGAAAGGTTTAGTTATGAACTAATCGTTGTCATGGGATCCTAGTGGATTTATCTATGTAGCTTAGTAGTTTGCATGCCTTAAAGATTTATGTGTGGTGAATACTGATATCCTGAAAGGCAGAGTGTATTAACTTGTAACACTATAACTAATGTAACTCAATTAAAAGAAAAGATACTTAACCAGAAGACAATCAAGAACAAGAAGTCACAAGGAATCAACACTAAATGAAGACAAGGTAATTGATACAATTGAACATGTTAACTATGATCAAGCCAAGAAGAAATCATTGAGAGAAGTTCAAGTCAAAGTTGTTCAGGCCTCAGTGATTTGAGAATTCGAGAATCAAGATCATAACTATCAGTATCAACAAGACCAATTGATTTCAAGTGAACAAGAAGGAAAGCAAATATTGGAAAGCCAAGTTACTAAGTGAATATGGTAATTTATTCAAGAAGCAGAAACACTATCAAGACTAGTCACTTATGAACCAGACCAGTGCATCAAGTGTCAGGACATTGATAGCAAGTTTATGTCAGTAATAAAGATCCATGTTCAAGAGCTTGTAGAAGAACAAAGAAGATATGAAGATATCACAAGCTCAAGATGTGCATTGAAGTTTCAAGTTGAAGACCAGGATATTTTCTAAGTAAGAAATGTTCTAGATGGCTAAGTCGAAATTCCCAAGTAGAAGTTCTACTTAGAATTTCGAGATGGCTAAGTAGAAATTCTCAAGTAGAAGTTCTACTTAGAGTGCAGCTTCAACATGACACATGGCATCTTCTGATTGGCAGATTTCCAAGCTTTCAAGATAAGGCAAGATTTATGTGGACATCATTGGGCCACGTACATCTTAGTCTTTGAAGACTACAGGTCATAGATTACATGTAGTATAAATAGAAGCACTTGTGTAATGTTTTTAGTTAGTGAGCATATTGAGAAAAACACAAGAAAAAGAGAGAGAGTATTCACAGAGCTTAGAATCATTCACTTCTCTCTCAACTTCTGTTATACTTTGTAATGAATGTTGTAGCAACCTTTTCAAGTTATATATAAAAGAAATATATTCCTTGAATCTGTGTGTTCATTTATTGCATCGTATTTATTGCTACTCATAATCGAAAAGTTGTATTCACCCCCCCTCTACAACACATTTGGACCTAACAATTGGTATCAGAGCGGATGTTTAACATACAAAACATAGATCCTTGTGTTTGGTAGAAGAATCGTGAGTTTTCATTTTCTAGATCTACTTTTCATTTTTTCGAAAAGTGAGCTTTAATTCATTTCCAGTGAAAACTCATCCGGGAAAAATTATTTAAATACTCCAGGTGTGATTATTTGGCTTGGGTGTATTTTAATTAATTTTTGTGAATTAATCTGGGTTCATTGATATTTGGTGTTCTTGAATCTGTGTGTTCATTTATTGCATCGTATTTATTGCTACTCATAATCGAAAAGTTGTATTCACCCCCCCTCTACAACACATTTGGACCTAACAATTGGTATCAGAGCGGATGTTTAACATACAAAACATAGATCCTTGTGTTTGGTAGAAGAATCGTGAGTTTTCATTTTCTAGATCTACTTTTCATTTTTTCGAAAAGTGAGCTTTAATTCATTTCCAGTGAAAACTCATCCGGGAAAAATTATTTAAATACTCCAGGTGTGATTATTTGGCTTGGGTGTATTTTAATTAATTTTTGTGAATTAATCTGGGTTCATTGATATTTGGTGTTCTTGAGTGTTCATCATCTGTTCTTGTCAAAGAAGATAACCCAACAACTTTTTGATCTCCTTTTTCAAACAAATAAGATAGTCAAAAAGGTGTTTTTGTACTTTTGATTTGATTATTATTCCTTGGCCGAAAGCAAAAGAAAGTGTACTCAGTGCTTTGCAAGTGGGTTAGTCACTTTCGGTGTGTAAAGTAATCAAAAGTCAAAAAGGTGATATTGTTTATTCAATATTAAAGTAATCTGCAGAAGAAAATTATTCTAAGGACAAAAGTTCTACATAGAATTTCTACTTGAGATTTTCTACATAGAATTTCGACTTGGACAATTTCTACTTGGTGAATTTCGACTTGGACAATTTCTACTTAAGAGAAATTTCGACTTGAGCAAAAATTTCTACTTAGAGAAATTTCGACTTGGCAGAAGTTCTACATAGATATTCTACATAGCCTAGTCTTGGGTACTTAGAAATTTTTAGTGACAAGATTTGAAATGGCTCCTAAAAATTCTTTCAAGATCCCAATGTTCAACCGAGATCACTATGAAGAATGGGTTTTCAGAATGAGACTCTACTTAGAGAGTATTAACCCTGAGTATCTGGAAGTCCTTGAAAAGGATAAATTCGTTCCAATGAAAGCTATTCCTGAGCGTACGGAAGGAGAGGAGGTTATACCTGCTCGGTCTGAGCCCAAAAAGGCAGCGGACTTTACGGATGCTGACAAGGAGCAAATAGCTTATGATACTGCAGTAAGACAAACCTTGATGGAATCTCTCGATCATGAAATGTTCAACATAGTCAAGGGTTTGAATACAGCAAAGAAGATTTGGGACAAAATAGAAGTTGTCATGGAAGGATCTGCAGAGGTCAGAAGCAACAAGACACTTATACTCAAGATGGAGTATGACACCTTTAGAATACGAAAGGGAGAAAGCATAACAGATGTCTACCTACGATTCAGTCAGTTGGTATTGGATTTGAATCTGAGAGGTGTTACTCTCCCCATGGTTGAAACCAATACAAGATATTTGAGGAACCAGCCAAAGAGCATTGAACATAGAGTCTACGCAATCAGAGAAACCAGAGATTTGCATACAACTTCTCTGGAAGAATATTATGGAATTCTGAAGACCTGTGAGCTGGAAACTCTTCAAGATCAAGCATGGGACAATGATTCAAAGGGAAAAGAAACTGCATCAGGATTAGTTGCTGATGAGGAAGAGTCTAAGAAGGCAATGGTTGCAGCAAAGCCTAAATCATCACCTGCATCACATCAAGTTGATAATGATGACGAGTGCGCATCCAACAGTGATGATGACTACTTCACCCAAGAAGAGCTGGACAACATGGATGATAGTGTCGTGGCATACATGGCAAGGAAGTTCAGCAACATGAGATTCAGAAAGAGCAACCGACCACAGAGAAATTCTTCATCTTATTATCGGGCTGCTAAGGGTGGTGGTAGTTCGTCAGGCTACCAAGGTAAAGGCAAGAGTACCAGCTACAAATCTCCTTTGGATTTCAAAATGAAGTTCAAATGCTATAACTGTGGAGAACCTGGACACTTTGCCTCGGACTGCAAAAAGGCTAAACAGACTTATCCAAAAGAGACATTTGAAGCCCTCAAAAGCAAGTATGAATCGCTGATGAAAGAAAAACATGGTAAAAGAGCTTTAGTAGTAACAGAAGGAAGAGCTTGGGATGATTCAGATGAGGAAGAGGTTACTCATGTAGCAAACTTTGCGCTCATGGCTGAGACATCAGAGGAACCAGAGGTACCAGTTCTAACCCTTAAAGTAGAAATGTCTATTGATGATTATAAGGAACAGAACGGGGCTCTTAGCGAAGAGATCTACATGTTGTGCAAAAGCCTAGACACTTCTCAAAAGGAACAGAAAACACTTGTCGCCAAAAGCAGAATGCTTGAGGCAAAAGTGGAAGAGTTAGAGGCTGCTTGCACTGTAGATACTTCCCTAAGAGATTTTATTAAATCTTTGGAACACAAGCTCGTCCTTAAGGCAGAAATAGAATCATGTTTAAGGAACAAACTAGCTGAGTTAGAAACTAAATGTGAAGCTTACAAACTAGCTGCTAGTAAAGTGTATGTAGATAATGATGTGTTTAAAAAGATAACTGGAGTAGGTGTAGGACTTGATTATTCTAATCTTTCTAAGAAAGATGGGAAGAGACCTATAGACACTAGTTCCAGTGACCTTAAAAAAGATATTCCTAGCATTTTTAAACCTTCTGTCAAACCCATCTACAAACACCTTGTTCCTAGAATAGAAGAAGAAGAGACTGAATTGATAGCTAGATATGAGATTGAGATGGAAGATCGTCAGAACGCACAACCTATAACTCCTATTAAACAAGTTAAAATCAATTTCCCTAGTGATGAATCTAGACTAGGAATAGGAGCTAAGGCTGTTAAACAACAAGGGAAGAAAGGCATAAAAGAGGTTAAGGCTGAACGAATAAAGAAAGCATGTTATCACTGCAAATCTACTGAACATCTTTCTTATGCATGCACTGCTACACATGCCATGCCTACCACACACACTATGAATAATCTGCATCAGAATCATGCACAGTGTGGTCAACCTAATTGTATGCCATGCACTTTTAACGTCATGCAAACTTTTGTGAATTTAATGAATGCATCTAGCCAGTCATGCTCAAATACTGCTGCTAGTTCAAACAACAAAAAGAAGTTTGGGAGAGCCAAGACTGTCAGTCCTCCTAAAGTTAGGAGTGACAAACCTTCTCCTAGGACTGATAAATATGTCAAGTCTGAGAAAGGAAAGGAGGAAGTCGAAAGCTCTAGTTATGTTAAGAAAAGTGCATCTCCTGTTGTTAAATCTGTTGATTCTAAATCCTATCGAAAAGCCGGGCCCAATCAAAGTTGGGTTCCGAAGAAAGTCTAATCAATCTGTTATTGCAGGGCATTAAGCAAAAGAGAAATAAAGTTATATGGGTGCTAGATAGTGGAGCATCGAGGCATATGACTGGAGACAAGTCCCTGCTTACAGAGTTGGTTATGAAAGCTGGCCCTTATGTTACCTTTGGAGATGACAGCAGAGGTGTGACAAAGGGATATGGCAAACTGAAAACTGGCAATGTCATCATTGAAGATATTTCCTATGTTGAGGGATTAAAGCATAATTTGTTGAGTATTAGTCAATTCTGTGACAAAGGTTACGAAATTGTATTCAACAAGAAAGGTGTATCAATCACTCACATCAAGGAAGGTTCACTGGCTTTGAGAGGAGTTCGAAAGGCAGATCTTTTTGTTGCAGACATGGATTCAGCAAATCAGAATCAAGTTACCTGTTTCTACAGCAAAGCTTCGGATGATGAAAGCTGGTTATGACACAAAAAGTTATCTCACTTAAACTTCAAAACGATGAATGCTCTCGCGAGGCGAGAATTGGTGAGAGATCTACCTCAAATGGAGTTCGCTCCGAAAGGACTCTGTGAAGCCTGTGAAATGGGAAAGTCGAAGCGAGCATCGCATAAAAGCAAAGAAATTTCAAGTATCACTGAGCCTCTGCAACTTCTTCATATGGATTTGTTTGGCCCAGTGAATGTCCTATCTTTGTCTAGGAAAAGATATGCATTGGTAATCGTGGATGACTTCTCCAAGTATACATGGGTATTGTTCGCAATGACGAAAGACGAAGTACCTTTCTTAATCATTGATCACATCACTCAAATTGAGAATGTTTCAACACTTACTGTGAAGACGATTAGATCAGACAATGGCACTGAATTCAAAAACGCAGTGCTAAATGACTTCTGTGTATCTAAAGGAATACGTCGTCAGTACTCAGCCCCGAGAACTCCACAACAAAATGGAGTGGTTGAAAGGAAGAATAGAACATTGGTTGAAGCAGCAAGAACTTTGTTGTGTGATTCGAAACTTCCTCTGTATTTCTGGGCAGAAGCAGTGAGTACCGTGTGTTACACTCAAAATCGATCCTTGATCATAAAAGATAAAGAAAAGACACCATGTGAGCTAATGAACGGCAGAAGACCAACAATCAAATATTTTCATGTATTCGGAGCAAAATGCTATGTACTTATAGATGATGAAAATCTAGGCAAGTTTGCAGCAAAAGCTCGTGAAGGAATCTTTGTTGGTTACTCCACAGATGTGGTAGCAGCTTATAGGGTGTTCTTAGTGAATGATCGAAAAGTGACTGAAAGCTACAACGTCAGATTCGACGATACCAAACTCTCATCAATTTCAAGAGATTCTAGTGAACCTGAGTCCCTAAAATTTCAGAATCTGGACTTAGAAGATCTTGAAGATGAACCTGAGTTGGTTGTCCCATTAAATGTTCCAAGTGTACGTGAAGAACCTGAGTCTAGTGAACAAGCTAATTCTACAAGATCAGGAGAGACTTCTTCAGTACGAACCGGCAACAACTCAGGGGGAGTAAATAGCAGCTCAAGGACTACTGTTCAAGGCTCGAATCGAGTTGACTCTAGTTCTGTAGGAGCTGGCACTAACTCAGGGGGAGTTAGTGAAAGTATTCAAAGTAGTCAGCACCACAATTCAGAAAGTCATGCTGAATCATCAAGACAATTTCCAAGAGAACGAGTATGGAATAGAGACCATCCGTTTGAATTGATTATTGGTGATCCAGATGCTGGTGTGTCTACTAGAAGAAATGCAAGAGCTGACCTAGCTAATATTTGCTTATTTTCTGGGTTCTTATCCAAGCTTGAACCTAAAGAAATAGAAGAAGCTCTTGGTGATGCTGATTGGGTGATTGCAATGCAAGAGGAACTCAATCAGTTTGAAAGGCAGAAAGTTTGGAAACTGGTACCCCGACCAAAGAACAAATCAGTAATTGGAGCAAGGTGGGTATTCAGAAATAAAATGGATGAAAACGGACTTGTAACACGAAACAAGGCTCGTTTGGTTGCAAAAGGTTATTCTCAACGAGAAGGAATTGATTATGATGAGACCTATGCACCAGTTGCAAGACTTGAGGCAGTCAGGATGTTTTTGGCATTTGCAGCACATAAGAACTTCAAGGTTTTCCAGATGGATGTGAAAAGTGCCTTCCTGAACGGAGAGTTAGAAGAAGAAGTGTATCTGGAACAGCCGCCTGGCTTCATTGATCCAGAACTTGTAGATTTTGTGTATCTTCTCTTCAAATCTGTCTATGGCCTCAGGCAATCCCCAAGATGTTGGTATGAAACCCTATCTGTATTCTTAATTGAAAGTGGTTTTACTAGGGGAGTAATTGACAAAACATTGTTCTATAAGAATGTGAAGAATGATCTAATACTTGTTCAAGTATATGTGGACGATATTATCTTTGGGTCATCGAATGAGCGCTTGTGCGAGAAATTTGCTAAGCTAATGCAAGACAAATATGAGATGAGCATGATGGGAGAGCTGTCCTTCTTCCTTGGGTTACAGATCAGTCAGAGAAAAGATGGTATCTTTATCTGTCAATCCAAGTACGTCAGAGATTTACTCAAGAAGTATAATCTAGAAGATGCATCAGCAGCCAAGACTCCCATGGCAACAGCCACGAAGCTTGATGAAGACAAATCAGGTAAATCAGTTGACATCACAAGCTATCGAGGTATGATTGGCTCACTTCTCTATTTAACTGCAAGTAGACCCGATATAATGTTCGCGACTTGTTTATGTGCAAGGTTCCAAGCGGATCCTAGAGAATCACATCTCATAGCCGTCAAAAGAATTTTTAGGTATCTCAAGGGCACACCAAATCTAGGAATTTGGTACCCAAGAGATACAGGTTTTAATCTAATTGGCTATACGGATTCAGATTATGCAGGTTGCAGGATTGATAGGAAAAGCACATCTGGTGCTTGTCAATTTCTTGGCAGAAGATTGGTGTCCTGGCAAAGTAAAAAGCAACATACAGTATCTACTTCTACTGCTGAAGCTGAGTACATTGCTGCTGGAAGCTGTGTATCTCAAATACTGTGGATGAGGAACCAATTGAAGGATTATGGCATGGAGCACAAGAAAATTCCAATTATGTGTGACAACACAAGTGCCATTGCCATAACCAACAATCCTGTAGATCACTCAAGAACAAAGCACATCGACATCAGGTATCACTTCATAAGAGAACATGTCGAGGAGGGGACTGTGGAGCTACATTTTGTGCCCACAATGCAACAAATTGCAGATATATTCACCAAACCTCTTGATGAAGTAACATTCAATAGGTTGGTTGGTGAATTGGGAATGCTTAACACAAGTTAGTAAAGCCTTCTATCTGTAAAATCCATGGTTATATTGGTATATGCAAGATATTTAATCATTATGTGTTTAGACTTTAAAATGCCTAATTAATGATTATTATAGGATGCATATAGTGTGATTTTGCATGAATTCAGTGTGTTTTAAGTGTCTTTTATAGCACAAATCTGTGAATTTATGCTTATTAGATTGCATGATCATAGGGGGAGTTAAATTCATAATATTCTAAATATTGCATGATTTTTAGATGAATTTACCTGTGTTTTTCATGTAATTAGAGGCCTTAGAATTGTCAAGGAATGTTTTAATTATGTCATATATTAAAATCCTTGAATTGATATTTATATTAATTTGACAAAATTAATTGTTGAGTTTTTCAAAGAAAAATTGTCAAATTAATCTAAGTATCTTCAAAATTTCGAGTTAGTGTCTATCTCGAAACTCATCTAGAAATTCGACTTGAATTTCGATTTGAGCTTCCAGTGTGAAGTTTTGAAAATTCTAAGTCTGGGAAGAATTTCGAGTTAGCCTCTATCTCGAAATTCAACTCGAAATTCGACTTAGAGTTCGACTTAGAGTTACCAGTGTGCCTATCTTTATTTTCTTCAAAATATTCGAGATAATTCTATCTCGAACTTTATCTCGAAGGTTGAGATAAGTTTCCATTTTTGGAGATATTTTTGAAAAGAACTGAGAAAATTTCGAGTTATTGAATAATTTCGAGTTAGACTCTATCTCGAAACTCAACTCGAATTTCGACTTGATGTTCGAGATAGAGCTCTCAGTTGTATTCCAAGGGGATTTATTTCGAGTTAACTCCTAACTCGAAGTCTATCTCGAATTTCTACTTGAATTTCGAGATAGATATCCCTAGTAATGTTGGTAGTGTGCTGTTTACATGATCTTTGATAGATTAATGGTTCAAGTGGTTTAAGTTTTTCGAGTTAACTGCTAACTCGAACTTTATCTCGAATTTCGAGATAGATTTCCTTGCTGATTTTTGCTAAGTGCTAAAAGTTCGAGTTGACACCTATCTCGAACTTTATCTCGAAGTTCGACTTGAGGTTCGAGATAGAGTGTTCCCTGTATGTACTTAGTGTTTTTCACACTTTTTATCAGGGGCATTTCTGTCATTGCACATTCATGTCTATATATACATATCTAACTCGATGTTTTCTTTCACTTTTACCTAATTTGAGTTTTACAGCCGCACCATATATACAGGCGATTTCATACATTCAATCACTGATTCGTGATTTTTGTGACAAATCTCTTACGGACAACGAATTGATGCCCATTTTTTGACTGATATCACTTGTGTGTCATCATTACTTTCTGTGATTGTGTATCTGTTCATCTTCATCGATATATACACACGTATATACACACAAAAGTACACAGATCTGTTCATACACGTTTTCACACAAGTATTTCACTGTTAGTGGAGAGTTAATCATTGGCTTGAAATTTGCCTTCCATCAACTGTTAATTGCATCCCGTAGTTTGATTTCTCAAAAAGGAACTTTTGTGTTCTTGATAAATTAAAAGGGATTTAACGGTTTGTTCTAAAATTACTTGTTTTAATCCCGTAGTTTGATTTTTCTAAAAAGGGACTATTGTTGTTCTTGATAAATTAAAAGGGATAAAACTGTTAATTAAAAAAAAAAAAAAAAATTAATTGTTTTTCAGAAATTAAAATTAAAATTTCACATCTTTTAAAAAGAAAAACTCTTAATTAAAATGGCTCACCAATTTTCACTTGCCAAAAACAATTTTTATAATATTTCTACGGAAATTGGTGATCAACTCCCGCGCTTTAAGTCTTGGATACGATTTCTAAATTTGTATTCCAAAGCTAGCACTGCTTTTACGGCTAAACCTACACTAGTGCATGATGCTTTACAGCAATTATGGACTAGTGCGGTTTCTTTTGGGAGCAAATCAACCCCCTTTGGTTTCAGGTTTACCTTAGCGGGTCAGGAATATGTGGTGACTGAACAAATTGTTAACAAGGTTCTTGGATTCCCTGTTAACGATGCTTATGATCCAGAACCTACAGCTGCAGATCGCCTCAAATTCTTTGAAGAAATAGGGTGTTATCCTCCGACTGGCCGGATCACTGGAAACATCCAAAAACAATTTCTTCATGTGGAATGGAATTATTTTTTCGAGGCCATCACAAGATGTTTTCGGGCACGAGAAAGCGATTACCATCAAATTTCCATTCCCATGCAAAACCTCGGAATTGCCCTAGCAAGAGAGCTGGATATCAATTATGGACGAATAGTTCTCTCTGAGATAGTGGCTGTGATGGGATCTCCTGCAAGCAGAGACCTCAACACCACAGATGTTGTCTGCTGGTTTCCTCGGTTCCTACAGATGCTGATAAATGGTTTAGTACCGAAGGATGCTCTTGCAGTTAGACGGAGCTTTGCCAGTGGTTCATCATCTGCACCGCTAGGGATGGGCACTAAGTCACTTTCAACAGTTGAAAATCAGGATAAACATCATGGAAAACCGATGTCTATTCCTGATACCTTACAACAGTGGCTTCTATATGATGAGGGAGTTACCACCTTGATGGACTTCTCACAAGCTTCATCACATGCACCGAATCGGTCTGCTCATGCTGAGGCATTTGAAGAGATTCCTGATGAGCAAAGCGGTGATGAACAAGGTAATGAATCAGGTAATCTCTCTCCACATTCTACTCATTCCTCTTCTTCTGTTTCTGATTCCATGACCCAAGAGACTGCTAGCCCGCAGAATCTATCCCAGGGTAAGAGCCATATTTCTAATTCCTTGTCATCCAAGTCACCGGAATCCAAACAGCCAGCACATATAGATGTAGGAAATGATGAGGAGAGTGAACCCGAAGAGCAGCAACTTATTCGAAAGAAAGCCAAAACTTCTCATGCTGCTACTTCTAAACCTCAGTCAAACCCTAGAGTGTCACACGCAACCACTCCACCTCACGAGAGTGGTTCACCCCTTGAACAATCTGCACATAGGGATTTTGATTTTGATGATGATTTTGTACCTCTTAAAGATACTGTTGCTTCAAGAGGACATGAAGCTTTAAAAACTTCAGCCGTACCTTCACCGGTACGTACTGATGCTACAAAGAGGATCGGTTCTGATGTCGTACAAGAACACTTTGTAGCCTCTCAGCCTGAGATTCCAACTCAGGAACAAACAGTATTTGATCCCGTAACTGCAAATTATATTTCTTATCCAGTTTCTGCAGGTACTTCTTCATATTTTGGATCAATTATTGAAGACATACACGAGCGTGAGACAGGGAGTGTGTGTGAGAGGTTAGGGAGAGAGGGACCTTCATTTTTAAGGCCCGAAACCGAGCGCCAAATACCAACAGAACGAGTATTAGAGCGAGGTCACCTAAACCAAACACCGTCCCTTAATTCTGAAAATCTTGAATCTCGTTTGTCTTCTATGGAAAATCAAATGAAGGAGTTTGGGCAGTCAATGGGGCAGTTAGGGATGAATGTTGGAGATCATCAAAGGGCACTTGACGACTACGCAGCACGAATGGCACTTCAAGCTTCAGCTTTTAATGATTTGAAAAATCAGGTAAATGACATGGGCCATGCTGCTGGTGTCTTGGGAAACACCCTGAATGACAGGATGGGAGCAATGGAGTTTACAATGGATAATCTGGCTGTTGAAATAAGCAGAGTTATGTACGCAATCAGAAGTTTTGTGCCCCCGGAATGTTTCGCGCCGCAACAACCTCCCCCCGATGCTGGTACAGGTGGTGCTAGTGGAGCAGGAGCCTATGGTTCCGGGTTTGAAGATTTTGATACAGCTGGTGGATCTGGAGACCAGGGTGGAGTTCAGGATAACTCACCTAAGGGGGAGAATATAAATGAGACGAGACAGCAGGGAGTTCAAATCGAAGAAATTCAAGAACATGCTGATCTTGTAAAAGAAATGGAAGTTGAGCCGTCCATTGATGAAGAGGCTCTAAGAAGGAAAAAGGGTAAGGCAATAGCGATTGAGCCAGATGAGCCATTCGTTGATCTGAGTCATCAAGAAAAAGTACAGGAGGTACTTGACTCAGATTCCGATATGGAAGACGCACCGTTGAAACATGCTATAAAGAGATCATTGAAGGATCAAGGTGGAGGTGCTGGAATGTCTTTTGGATTGCCTGAAGAAATTACTGTCGATGAGGAAACCCTTGAAGCTCAACAGTTAGCCTTGGATCAAGCTGAGTTCTTTAAAATGAAGCAAATGCAAGGTCGTGCTGCGTTTCAGGAAAAGAAAGCGGAGCTACAAGGAAAGCAGTACGATTATGAGCTTGCAAGGCTAGCTGATCCTCAAATCGATCTGGACAATAGAAGGATAGGGAAGAAGTGGGATGACGCAAGAAAGATTTTGATGGGACCATGTACAAAAGGAGAGCATAACAAGGAAGCAGATGATCTGTTCTACCAACTAAATTTGCAGAATCCAATGGCGGCTGACTACATAAATGCTTTAAAGAGATTAATTTCTAAAGTCAGGGTTGGATACAATTCATCGCAAAAGGAGTGGCAGGTTGTTTTGTCTTTCACAGAAGGAGTCCCGATGTCTTTCATGTATGTGGATGACCAATTCATGTCGAGAAGATCTGCATCAGAGTTGTTCTTGCTAGCAACAAAAATTCAATACTCTCATTCTGAGAATCTAAGCATTCTGTATAGGGATCAGTTAATGCGGCTAGCAGAGGACAAGGGTCCAGAATTCTCAGCATATCCAAATGTTGTCCGGATGGTGGTTGACAGTAAGTTGAAGAGGGTGAGCCTGGAGGAAAAGGAATTAATGGAACTTTCAGTGGAATCTCTTAAGGCCGTCTGTAGGCAGATGATGGGTAAGGGATTCGCTTCTGTGCTTAAAGATAATTCAGTGAAGACCATTGAAAGTGTCATACTAAAGAAGAGCAATGAGGTGTGGAAGTGTGATGTCATTGCTCCGAACCCTCTTGATAATGTGAAGATTGAACCAGAGCTGATAGAGAGGAATTGGAATATTCTTCAAGCAATGAAGAACGTTGATGAAGCTCTGAATCTTCCTACTGGAGAACTGGAACAAGGAGAGATAAGGGAGGCAGTTGGTGTTCCAGGAAGAGACAGCGTATACTGGATACATTCTTTTGCTGATAATGCAGCTGATGCCTTAGTATTCATAGATGCAGACCAGAAGCAAACACTCTTGCATATGAGTAGAGACTGGCTGAAGCAGACTCAAGATGCTGCATTTCTAGAGAAAGTGTTATATGTGTTCAAATGGGAAGATGTGGAAGTTAAGTATGTGACAGAAAAGCAGAGACTCGTGAGTTACCTATCTGATGTAGTAGTGGAAATGAAGCGATTGGAGCGAGATGCGGCTAGTGTCCACAATACTAACCGTGTCATAGGCTATCCCAAAATGATCTACTGTCAGTTTAAATCTGATAAAACTCATAGGAAACCTCGGCTTATCATGAAGAAATTTGAGGAAATTCCAGAGATCAGAACTACTCAGGAGGTGGACAAACTCAGAAGGCTTTTCAAACATCCTTACCCAGAACCCAGGAACCCTCTAGAGATGGAAGCAGTAAGTTTGTTGAATACTAGGTGGACGCAACTTCGTGATCCAGTATATAAGAAACAAAAGCAGCAGGAGGAGAAGCGCAGAAGGCAGAAAGAAGAAAAGGACCAAGCTGCTGAAGCTAGAAAGAGGAAACGGAATTAGGGTTAAAGGTCAGAGTGGTGTGAACTTGAAGTTGGAAAACCTTCATGTCTTTCGGTTGCTTTAACTCACTTGAGGAAAATTCATCTTAGAATGAATCCAATAAGGTGATATAAGTTTGACTAAAAGATATGAAATAATCCAGGTGATAGGAATCATTCAAATGATCTTTAATTCGAGGTTCGAATTCTGTTTCTAGTTTAAGTTCTTTGTATTGTTTTCATGTACTTGTAATTGTATATTTTTCAAGACTGTAATGTTAATTATCTTTTCTCGTCTCATTGTTTAGTTGAGTTATCCTTCATTAATTTGAATGTCATTGTTAGACAATCAAATTGGGGGAGATTGAAAGGCAGAGTGTATTAACTTGTAACACTATAACTAATGTAACTCAATTAAAAGAAAAGATACTTAACCAGAAGACAATCAAGAACAAGAAGTCACAAGGAATCAACACTAAATGAAGACAAGGTAATTGATACAATTGAACATGTTAACTATGATCAAGCCAAGAAGAAATCATTGAGAGAAGTTCAAGTCAAAGTTGTTCAGGCCTCAGTGATTTGAGAATTCGAGAATCAAGATCATAACTATCAGTATCAACAAGACCAATTGATTTCAAGTGAACAAGAAGGAAAGCAAATATTGGAAAGCCAAGTTACTAAGTGAATATGGTAATTTATTCAAGAAGCAGAAACACTATCAAGACTAGTCACTTATGAACCAGACCAGTGCATCAAGTGTCAGGACATTGATAGCAAGTTTATGTCAGTAATAAAGATCCATGTTCAAGAGCTTGTAGAAGAACAAAGAAGATATGAAGATATCACAAGCTCAAGATGTGCATTGAAGTTTCAAGTTGAAGACCAGAATATTTTCTAAGTAAGAAATGTTCTAGATGGCTAAGTCGAAATTCCCAAGTAGAAGTTCTACTTAGAATTTCGAGATGGCTAAGTAGAAATTCTCAAGTAGAAGTTCTACTTAGAGTGCAGCTTCAACATGACACATGGCATCTTCTGATTGGCAGATTTCCAAGCTTTCAAGATAAGGCAAGATTTATGTGGACATCATTGGGCCACGTACATCTTAGTCTTTGAAGACTACAGGTCATAGATTACATGTAGTATAAATAGAAGCACTTGTGTAATGTTTTTAGTTAGTGAGCATATTGAGAAAAACACAAGAAAAAGAGAGAGAGTATTCACAGAGCTTAGAATCATTCACTTCTCTCTCAACTTCTGTTATACTTTGTAATGAATGTTGTAGCAACCTTTTCAAGTTATATATAAAAGAAATATATTCCTTGAATCTGTGTGTTCATTTATTGCATCGTATTTATTGCTACTCATAATCGAAAAGTTGTATTCACCCCCCCTCTACAACACATTTGGACCTAACATATCCTCGTATGGTTAATCTTAATGCTTTTAGATGCGTAGCTAACATCTAAATTGAATTGTTAATCTCTTGTGAAGCGAGAGTGGATCTTGAGATTTAGAACTTGCCATGCTAGCATAGGTTCATAATTGTTTATCAATATGATTCGTGGTGTGAGATGAAAATACTTATGCTACCCTATGTGATCTAAGTGGATAACTTGTGCTTCAACCTTTATGTTTTCAAATTCTATAGAGATATATGGTCTAAACATATTAGGTGCCTATTCATCGTCTATCTCTTTTGTGGATGTATGTGTAGATTGGTACTAGTATACCGAGAGGTAACTTTTGCTCTTTTCGTGTTATCCGATCAGATATCAAGACCATCACATGTTTTAATTAAAGGCTGCAACTCTAAGTGAAGTAGATGATGAAACTAGGGTTCCATGTTTATTCTCATATAAGTACTTCGATTTTTATTCTCGTTAATTGTTTAATTCTTAGTTTATAATTTGCACTTAGTTTAATTTAGATAATAAATCTCAAATTTGTTATTTTTCTTAGCAGTGAGTTAAAACCATACATTGTTGCATAGGCATATTTACTGAATTGAACACCATTCTAGATCTCTGTGGGAACGAACTTGATTTAATCATATATTACTTGTGACAACGTGCGCTTGCGTAAATTTTGCATAACAATTCCCTTGGACTAAATGCTTCTAAACATGCATCTTGAGCATCTATTTCTGCTCTCAGGTAGCTGAGTTCCTTCATGAGAGTATCATTTCTTTTGATAAGCACTTTGTTTATCCCTTCAAGCTGGGATACTTTAGCTTTAAGATCAGCAATGATTTGAGCATGGTTATTTGTTGGAGTCTTCTCGCCCATAAGATCAGAAATGATCTCTCTAAGTTGAGTATTCTTCTTTTCTAGTTCATTGTTCTTATTCTTTAACTCCATGAACTCCACAACAGATATATTTCTATGTTCCTGTGATTCTAAAATATTATTTTCAGAAGATGTATTAAATTGAAACGAGTTTACCGAACTAGATTCCACATCCAAGTCATTCCACATCCAAGTCCGAATCTTCGCTTTCTACAAGAATGTCTTCTGTGTTTCCTTGAACCATATCATTGTCAATGCCAACCAATGCATAATTGATCATCTCTTCACTTGAGTATTCACTGGAATTAGATTCTTCATCACTCCATGTCATTGGGCTTTACATTTCTTTTTGTCCGTTGAGGCAGCTTGCTGTTTGTGACACTCAGCTAGCTGTTTTGGATTGACACATACTTTGTCTAATTTTGTTGAAGCTTGATAATGCATTTGTAAGGTATCCCATATCTCCTTTGCTGTTATGCACGAAGAGACCTTGCCAACATCAGAATCTGAAAGACCACAAATTAGTGTGTACTTGACATTTCCATTATAGCTTGCTTTTATCAATTCTTCCTCGGTAAAATCGTCAACATCTTTTGGCTTTCCGTTTTCATCCATAAAGGTAAATGGACCATCTTTAACAACCAACCATTCAAGTGGATTTCCGCTCAGAATCACCTTCATCCTTAGTCTCCATAAATCATAATTTTCTGTACCAACGAGAAGTGGTGGCATGTTCGATGATTCTCCCTCTATAAAAATGTGTGTCATAGGATCTGTACTTTCCTGTTACAGAAATGTTAGTACACCAAGCTCTGATACCAAATGAAAATACACACCTAGAGGGGAGGGGTGAATAGGTGTTATGACTAACAATGATCAAATAAAAATTCTGCCTGAAAAGTTAGTCTGGCAGCTAGCTGGATGCAACAGATTAGTGAATAAGCAGCTAGCTGAGATATGCAATGCAGAAAGATAAAAAGTGCAGAAAGTAAAGAACACCACGAATTTTAGCTAGGTTTGACCTCTAATCTTCTATGGTCTACGTCCTAGTCCCTTACCAACTTGGTAAGAGAATATATTATTGATCACAAATAAACCAATTACAAGATCCAATAATATATCACCCAATTTACCGATAACAGCTTGCTGGAATGAATTTCTCCCCCTAAGTAAAACCACTCTCTTGAACCTCAAAGCCTCTCTAACAGCCTTGCTCCCTTGAACACTGAATTCCTCGAAGTTCCCCTTCTTGAATTCCTCTAGTTCCTTGAACAACCTGTTGTATAGACCAGTGAGTTCCCTTTGAGCACAATACTCCTTGAGCACCAAGATCCCCTTGCTGTTATGCAGTGAAACCAATCCCCAGTTAGTGATTGCAGCTAGCTGGAACCCATTGTTCTCTGAACACAGCTCTCTAAGTTCTATACTAAACCAAGTATAAACTTCTCTAGCCTAATGCTCCTTGAACCCTTGTTCCACTATCTTGACAATCCAGCAACTACCAACTTTACAAGTTGAACAATACAATGAATAGAAAGAATTACAACTCAACTAGTATGACTCTTTATATATATAAATAGTGTATGATATATCTTAGAGCTCAAGAATGTTGTTTATGGATTTTGCAATGTAAACAACTGAGTTGTTGTGTATAATGATATGAAAGATATTCAGGTGTGTTCTTGATGGTTGTCCAGTGCTCTTCTTGTATCACAAGTGAAGAATATATATAAGCAAACTCCAACGTTCAGATTATTCAAGCAAGGAGCTGTTGAGAGATTTCTGGGATATTCAAGATGGGAATCAAGCTTTTTATTTAAAGAATGTTTCTCATGCAGAGGAATATAATCAGTGGAGTAGTGATGAGAATGTGTATAACAAAGCTTTTTGTTCTTGAAGAAATCCGTTAGAGACATATGAAGAAAACAATGAATTTAATAATTAATGAATGTGTTTTCTTTGGAAGCTTTTCTACAAGACAACAGATGGTGGAGTTGTAGAAATATGGAATATTTGTTTATTAACAAAAACATGCTTGAAAAGTAAGCACATGGGTTATTTTGTTGGAGCACTTTAGAAAGTAAAAGTCTCCTTTAAAATTTGGATGTTGTCTAGAAAGATTCCTTTGAGAAAGAAGACCTCTAATATATATAATACAATATTTATATATATTAGACAATCACTACAACTGATTTCTAACATATATTCTTTAAGAACGCACTCCCCTTTGATATTCTGAATATTCTGGACAGTCTGCCAGCTTGCTGAGTTGTACTGCCAGCTAGCTGAGATGCCCTGCCAGCTAGCTGAGATGCCCTGTGTTTTGCTATGAATTGATATGAAAAATGAACCTGCAAAACAATATTAGTCCAGAACAAATACCCAGCTTGCTTCCTATGTATGATCATCAAAATTATAGAGTTCCAAATGGTAATTAGTCGATTGCCTTTTTTCACATTTATTTTTAGTTGAATATATTACCTTTTATAAACACATAAAAACATCAATCGTATCATATATTTCAATCATTAATATTTCCTTTCGAATTAAAACACGTTACCTTTTTAATTTAAAACAAATCTTACAATCACTAATATATACCCGAACATATCACACCATAATTTTCAAAAAAAATATTACACCTAAAATAAATAATGAAACAATATAATTAATGGTAATCAGTCGATTAACATAATAAAATTAATGGTAATTAGTCGATTACCTTTTTCACATTAACATAATAAAATTAATGGTAATTAGTCGATTGCCTTTTTCACATTTACTTTTAGTTGAAAATATTACCTTTTATAAATACCTAAAAATATCAATCGTATCATATATTTCGATTATTAATATTTTCTTTCGGATTAAAACACGTTAGCCTTTTAATTTAAAACAGCCTTTTTCACATTAACATAATAAAATTAATGATAATTAGTTGATTGCCTCTTTCACATTTACTTTTAGTTGAAGATATTACATTTTATAAACACCTAAAAACATCAATCGTATCATATCTTTCGATCATTAATATTTTCTTTCGAATTAAAGCACGTTAACCTTTTTATTTAAAATAAATCTTACAATCATTAATATAAATCCGAAAATATTACACCATAATTTTTAAGAAAAATATAACACCTAAAATAAATAATAACATAATATAATTAATGGTAATTAGTCGATTGCCTTTTTCACATTTAGTTTTAATTGAAGATATTACCTTTTATAAACACCTAAAAAGGTCAAATGTATCATATCTTTCAATCATTAATATTTCTTTAATTAAAACACATTACCTTTTAATTTAATTATTACTATATACCCGAAAATATCACATAACATTTTTCAATTATTAATAAAATATATTAAAAACCGTATACGTTATTTATAATAAGGAAACATTAGTATAATCCATAAACATGAATATATTAAATTATTCACATTAAAATTTGAAAAATAATTATTTTATAAAAACATATTTATAATATTAAATAAAATTTATAACATAATACAAGAAATTCGTGCAAATGCACGAATGTAGTAAGTACATATTAATACCAGTCCCACATTAATTTGATTAGAGCCCTTTTAAAAAAAAAACAAAAAACAGGAAAAGATCTAATTAGAACCCGTGAACTTTACATCTTGAATCTATGACTAAATTTTGGAAGGGAATATACAAATATCTATATATCTTAATTCCAAAATATGCCCATATTCCATGGATACTATCCAATGGGTTTTCCTTTGTTTTTTTCACAATACTTGACCCGGATCCATTTTTTTCTACCCAACTTTATTACCCATTGGATCATGGATATTACCCATCTCATCTCCTATTATATTTTACACTACAAACATATATGATGGATATTATTTGACCCGGATCCATATAATACAACCCAATCAATCAAATTAAGATCTTTAATTCATTCATTTTTATATGGCAAGTTGTTATACGTTTGAATTTCTCCTTCAATCCCAGACCTTATCTCTGCCATTTTCACATATTGTGCCACCAAATCATTCCTTTCTTTGTGGCAATTTGTTACAATTTTGAATCTTCATCGACGTAAGTTATAGATTATCAGCGGATTGATCTTCATCTTTGATATTTGTTTATCATGTTCTTTTGTACGAATTAGTCATGTTAATTATAAGGGTTATTTGTTCATCGACGTAAATTATAGATTATCAACGGCTAAAACATTGATCTTCATCGACACCCATCATCTGCTAATGGAAAACGGAGGTAACACAGTTATTGTTATCTATTATGGTTTGTAAATCTATAATTTTGAACTGTGAATTTAACAGGTCGAAAAAGAGCACCTCTAGGAACGACTTCTCCTTCTTCTTTACGTAGTAGTAAGTTCATATAATCTACTATTTTTGTGTCATATGTATTTGTATTCATCATAGAGTTTGATTTATTGAATATTAGACCAGAGAAGGCGTGTCAGAGGTTCCAACAATGATGATGAACGTTGCATTCTTGCTCCCAAAATCAATGCCAACATGAACGAGAACATACATCCAAATCTTGCTAATTCTGGTATTGTGTTCATTGTCAAGTTTGTTTGTTCTTCACGTTTTTTGTATGAATTATTCATGTAAATCTGTTTTTAAAACACGTTTTTTCTTTTATCACCCTTCAGGTTTAACTCAACCATCTTCCTTGAGGGATACTAATTTTAACCAGAAAAATCCACCTGCTTCCGCTGTAAATCGATTCAATTTACCAGCATCTATAATACATTCCAGTATTCATCCTCACATTACTATAGAACCTGCCAACGTATTCACACCATCACAAAATCAGTCAGGTAAATTACAAATATTTGTAATTTTATACTTCAAATATGTGGATTGTTCCTAAACAATACATATGATGTTTTGACAGGTTTGACACAGCAAACATCCTCGACAATAAATTACAATTCAACTTCAAAAAAAACTCACTGTGGATCCAACCCAGCTAGCATTCTCACGCCATCACAGAGAAGGCTTGATTCCGTTAATTTGTCTGGTATGGAAATCCAACATTGTTCACCTGGCAAAGATGCATTGTTTTAATCTTTGGATTGTCATGCTTAATTTTAGTTGCTATCAAAATTAATGTGATTGTTTCTAAACAATCCTTATCATCTTTTGACAGGTTTGACACAACAACTTCCAGGAACTGGACTTTATAATGAGGGTGCTTTATTGTTGGAACAATTTGTATTTTAACGTCATTTTTTGTAATATTTATTCATGTGATTTTGGTTATTAAACACGTGTTTTCCTTTATCCCCAATCAGGTTTACCTCAACAATATTTCTATAGCGATACTAATATAAACCAAACAAATCCAGATGCATCCACTTTTAATCGTTTCCATTTACCAGCATCTATAATACATTCGACAAATCACCCTCATATTACAAAAGAACATGCCCATGAATTCACACCATCACAAAAGCAATCAAGTGAGTTCTTAATATTTTGTTATAATTTCAAAGTTTAAACATGTGGATTGCTCCTAATCAATACAGATGAGGTTTTTACAGGTTTGACAGAACAAACCTCCTCGACAAGAAGAGGTAATTCAGCTGCAAATAATTCTGGATGTGATGATAACCCATCTAACAGTTTCACGCCATCTCAAAGAAGGCTTAATTCTCACAATTTTTCTGGTATACTTTTGATATACTAATTTTGCAAATTTACCACATATGGTTCATAATGCATATATCATTCTAATTTTGATTTTATGCAGGATTAACCCATCGAGTCCCTTTGTCTCAAATTAACGTAAATGCCCGAGTAAATACAAACGTCAATCTTAAACCTTTCCAGTTACCGGCATCTAGGATATCTCCTAAGAAAATAGTCCAATCATCAGTACCTGTCAAAGAAGCAAATTGTTCATCTTGGCAAGGTGAGCCTTGATTTTATAGTTTTCATTTAGTTTATGTTATGCAACAGCATTGTGATTTATATTTATATTTTATTTTTCAAACGTTTACTAATGGGGTTTAAACCAAATGAAGTACTTCATTTGCATAGTAACAAAGTCCATATAATTGCATTTGTTACACTCATTTGAATCCTTGATTTTTAACAGGTAAATTAAAAAATAAAGGGAAATCGATTAACCTGATAGACAGCCAACAAAGCAAAAAAGTCCTCCCTATTCACATGAATCATAATGGTCGTAAATCAGTTGAATCGCAATCAACCGGGAAAAAAAATGATGACATCACTGTTTTGGTTCCAGATTTGAATCATATTGGTGTGCGTATGCCAGGTATTGTAGATGTTTGCTGTAATAATTATATTACAAAGATATTTTATTTCGACAATTTTCAATCATGTATTTACAGAGTGGTATAAAGCAAAACCAAGTGGAAGTGGAAAGAATTTGATGGAGTCCTTCAACAGAGCGGATGTATGCAATACAAAGATTAAAGGTTTTGTTGAGAAAGAAGTATTTTAAGGAGACCACAATTTTAGAAGGAGCTTTTGATTGATGAACAAAATAGCTAATATAAACTGTTGTCGAAAAAATTCAGATCATAGTATACATCCAGAGATGCTGAACAACATAGAAAATGTACATAATGATCACACAGACCATAGTGACGAAGGTATACTTTAAATTGTATTAATGTAGTATTTGCATATTAAAATATGGATTATACAAATACAAATATACTTCTAACCACACTGTTACATTGCAGATTCTTCGGATATGGATAAAGATCAAGACGGTATGTACCAATTTACAAATCAATTTAATTCATTTCAAATTGTATTGAAATTATGTAACAGTTACATCATGTCTAAATAACAAACATTCATTGTCATTTTTTCTAGACACTAGAGGAGCATACGTTAATGAAGATGTGGACGATAACATCAAATCTAAGCCAGGTAACTTTAGCAGTTTGATTATGTATTTTACATTTTGAGTAGGCTTTAGTAAAAAAAAATTATAAAATTTGCTGGACAGATTTGTGGAGAGGATATATGAACCTTGGTCCACCAAAAAAAAAATGCAACAAGTGCAACGCAATCATGTGGAATGAGGAACGCAATAACAAATATGCAAAGAAGAGTCTACCTACTTTTTCAATTTGTTGTAGAGATGGCCAAGTTAAACTCGATAAAGATAAACAACCTCCTGCATTCTTGGCATCTTTAATAGCCGGTGGAGCTAAACATAAGCATTACATGGATAACATAAGAGCATACAATTCAATGTTCCAGTTTACCTCACTTGGCGGTAAAATTGATAGGTCTGTTAACAATGGATCAGGACCATACTGTTTTAAATTATTTGGTCAGAATCACCATTTAATGGGAACTCTAAAACCCATTGAAGGAGAAACTCCTAAGTTTTCACAGCTTTATATTTATGACACGGAGAATGAGGTTCATAATCGCATTAATGCTGTCAACGGATCTGATCAGTTGGATCCAGAAATTGTTAATGGTCTTCTTCAAATGCTTGATGAGCACAATAAGTTGGCACAGGGATTTCGAATGGCTCGAGACCGTTTTAATCTTGACGAAGCTGATGAATTTAAATTGCAGTTGATTCATTCAAGATCAGCATCAGGCAGAACTAATCACATTATAGAAGCCAATGATGTTGCTGCGCTAATTGTTGGTGATGCTGATGAATGTTCACCCTTCAGGGATATTGTAGTAGAGACAAAACAACGTTATTTTAAGAGAATATATGAGACATGTTCCCAATATATGTCTCTACAATATCCTCTGCTTTTTCCATATGGGGATGAGGGTTTTCATCCAGAAATAGAAAGAATCTGCAAACCAGAAAAGGTGTCATCCCACATTCCCAATGATGAACATCCAGATGAGACAAACCACAGAACAACAGTTTCCATGAGGGAATATTATGCCTACAAACTAATGATACGTCCTGGTGAAGGTAGAATTTCTAATCTAACTGTAAAATTCCACATTCAATATATTCGTATTTTTTCCAACATTATTACTCTAATATATTGCCAAGAAACTGCTCACACATTTCTACCTTTAAAAAAGTATAACTATTTGTTGTCCTAAATTTGTGCAGGCATGACTCTTCATCTTGGTGGTCGACTTTGGCAGCAATTTGTAGTAGATGCCTTTGCTGCAGTAGAACAGTACAGGTTAGATTGGATTAGAACGCATCAGCATATCATACGTTCTGATTTGTATGTTAATATTCGTGATCGCATAAGAAGAGGTGATACAGATCCTTCCAGCATTGGACAAAATGTTATTCTCCCTGCTACATTTACAGGTTCTCAACGTTACATGAATCAATATTTCAAGGACTCTCTTGCTATATGTCGAAGTATTGGTCACCCGTCATTGTTTCTAACAATGACGTGTAATACCCAATGGCCTGAGATTCTGTCCATGCTTGAGAATATTCCAGGAAAAGATGTAGTTAATGCTCCAGAAATCATTGCAAGGGTTTTCAAGTTGAAGTTGGATCAATTAATTGATTTGATCAAGAATAAAGATTACTTTGGAAAATGTATTGGAGGTAATACATTTACATTGTAAATCGTAAACCCTTTTCCTCTGATACATTTATTAAATTTATAGGACAAATTTATTTATTTTTAATTATTTTTATTCATTAGTGATGCACGTGATTGAATTTCAAAAACGAGGTCTTCCACATACACACATGTTGATATGGCTGCATCCAAATGACCGTCCTAAACGAAAGGACCAAATTGATGAGTTAATTTCGGCTGAAATACCAGATGAAAATAAAGACCCTATTGGGTATCACTTGGTTCAAAATTTTATGATCCATGGTCCGTGTGGCAACCTTTGCAAGACGTCTCCATGCATGGTAAAAGGGAAATGTATCAGATGTTTTCCAAAAAGGTAAGTTTTCATAGGAATTTGATGGATATTTTAGTACTTTAAACATGTAAGTTCGGCTTTAATAAAGATTTCTAATTCTTCAGGTACAATCCACAGACATTTTTTTATGAAAGTGGTTTTCCACAATATGTGAGGAGAAAGCAAAATAATATTGTAAAGAGGAAAGGTGTTGATTTGGACAATCAATATGTTGTTCCTTATAATAGAGACTTATTGATTCGTTTCCACTGTCACATCAACTTAGAGGTTTGTAACAGCAGCAGATCATTGAAATATTTATTCAAATATTGTTTAAAGGGACATGATACTGCCACTATGTTGTTGAAGAAGAAGGACCAATCCAGCAACAATTTTGTAAATAGCAGAAAGAAAAAGAATCATAATGAAATTAAACAATATCTGGATGGAAGGTATGTGTGCGCTGTTGAAGCATGTTGGAGGCTTTTTGGATTTGATATTCATTACAGATGGCCAACAGTAGAAAGGTTACCTGTTCATTGTCCAGATCACAAGAATGTTACATTCAAACCAACCCAGAATCTCCAAAAAGTTGCTCAAAAGGCTAAGGACAAAAACAGCAAATTAGAAGGTTGGTTTGAAGCCAACAGAAACATGCCTCAAGCCAGGAATTATACATACATGGAATTTCCCACACATTTCACTTGGAAGCAGGACCAAGGAAGATGGAAGTTAAGAGAGAAAGGAAATGTTGTAGGCCGGGTAATTGACATACACGCTTCAGCCGGTGAGACTTTTTACTTGCGGATGTTATTGATGCATGTGAAGGGAGCAACGTCTTATCAAGACCTTCGTACTGTGGATGGTAATACTTATAACACCTTTAAAGAAGCATGTGACACACTTGGTATACTTGCTGATGATAAGCAGTGGCATGTAGCTTTATCAGAGAATGCTCAAAGCTCAATGCCAAGGCAGCTCAGAGAATTATTTGTATATATTTTGACCAACAACAACGTTGCTGATCCTTTGAGATTGTGGCAATCACATTGGAAGAGTATGTCAGAGGATATTCTCTACAAAAGGCGTCAACTAACTGAGTTTGAATTACATAATCTTACTCTGTCAGGTTTGTACTCTTAACTTTTATAATATTTAATAGAAGGCAATATTGATGAACATGCAATTATTATTAAACCTAGATTGAGTATGCCTTGAAGAAAATTAAATTTTATAGATAAGATTAGTGCATAATTGAATTTTATATTTTATATTATTCCCACGATTGCATAATAATTAAAAATATAATATTTTATTTAATATGTAAACTTTTGTGTTTCAGAGGTTGAGAAGTTACTCAATGATGTTGGAAAGTCTTTGAAAAATTATTCCACATTGCCATTCCCTGAGGAGGTAATTCTTGCAAATACTCAAAATAGACTACTTGCTGAGGAATATGGATATGATAAGGAAGAGATGAAGAAACAGCATGAACAACTTTTTCCAAATTTAAATAAAGAACAGTTGGGTGTATACCGAGCTGTTGTTGACAGTGTTCATTCAGGAAAAGGTGGTATCTTTTTTGTTTATGGTAGTGGTGGGTGTGGTAAAACTTTCCTCTGGCGAACACTATGTTGTGGCTTGCGCAGCGAAGGTAAAATTGTCCTACCAGTAGCTTCTTCTGGGATTGCTGCCACATTACTCCCTGGCGGTAGAACCGCACATTCTAGATTTCACATTCCGTTAAACTTAGACCAGTATTCCACCGCTGGTGTAAAACATGGAACGGACATTGCAGAGTTGATGCATAAGACCAGTTTGATAATTTGGGATGAGGCTCCTATGCAGCACAAACATGGTTTTGAAAGTGTAGATCGTTGTTTGAGAGACATTATGTCTGCAATTGATCCAGATAGAGCAAGGCGTCCATTTGGTGGCATATCTGTGGTTTTTGGAGGAGATTTTAGACAAATTTTGCCAGTTATTCCCAAAGCACCAAGAGCTAAAGTTGTTTCTGCATCATTGAACAGTTCAAAGATTTGGAATCATTGCCAGGTATTCTTATTGCAACAAAACATGCGTTTAACTTCTGGAAAATCTGATGCTGAGAATAAATAAATAGCTGATTTTAGCCAATGGGTTCTTGATATGGGTAATGGTAATTTACCTACTCTTAATTCTGATGATTTGACACATGATCCTGAAGTCGTAATTCCTGATAATTTCTTAATCAAGTCTTCCAATGTTTTCATTAAGGATATTGTTGATGTTATTTATCCAGATTTTGTTAAAAATATGACAAATCCTTCATACTTGAGACAAAGATCAATTCTTGCACCCACTAATGCAGAAGTTGGTGATGTCAATGATTATGTCGTTGATCTAATACCGGGAGATACCCATACATACTACAGTCAAGATTCCCTTGCTGATGATTTTGCTGGACAAAATGATTTCAGTACTGCATTCCCGGTTGAGTATCTAAATTCTATTAATATGCCTTGCCTTCCAAAACATGAATTGAAGTTGAAAATAGGAAGCGTCGTAATGTTGATGAGGAATCTCAATCAAATTCTGGGTCTTTGCAATGGCACCAGAATGATTGTCCGCAAATGTCTTAAAAATAGCATTCTTTGTGAAATTTTGTGTGGTTCACAGGTTGGGTCCATGCACATCATTCCAAGAATTGAAATGGTTCCAACTGATACAAAATGGCCATTTGAATTCAAGCGAATACAATTTCCTGTTCAGATGTGTTTCGCAATGACCATTAACAAAAGTCAGGGCCAGTCTCTAGATGAAGTTGGCTTATATCTTCCAAGGTCTGTTTTCTCTCACGGTCAACTATATGTTGCTGTTTCTAGAGTTACATCTCCCGCTGGATTGCACATACTGATATGCAATGACAATGGTGGTTCAACCAACGTTACTGCTAATGTGGTGTACGAAGAAGTTTTTTATAATTTGCCGATGTCTACATTAGAATAGCAATATGTTACATATGAAACAGACATTTCATGTATCCCATTCTTCATATTTTTACACATGTCTTATTATGAGTATTAAGACATATTTGACCATGATCTGGATAATCCAATAAACTGGCAATGGTCTGTTCAATGTTTTAAGTTCCTTATGTGGTAAATTGAGTATAAAAGATAAATTTTTAAAATTTAAAATCTTGGTTTTTGGACTAAATGTAAAAGTCAGTTTGACACTTGACTCTTATAATATATGCATTGTACAATTAAAATAGTCCAATCATACAAATACCAAAAATATCTTTCAACTGTATAAATGTGTCATACAAACTAAGTAAATTGTAATACTGTAATCAACTAATTAAATAATTCAGATGCTATAGAAATCAAGATAATTGATCTTAATAATTAATCATTAAGTGTACATATTACTAATCATTGATATAATCATCAAGATAATTGATCTTAATAATTAATCATTAAGTGTACATATTACTAATCATTGATATAATCTTCAAATATCATCCCTAAACACATGCTTGATTGACCTTATCAGATGATATATAGATCATGTCGTTTTTTGTAGTAGTCCTAATCACATATCATTCAGAAGAAGCAAAGCTCATTCAGAGGTAATACTAATGCATTAACTAAACCTCTTCCCTCGATGTTCATTTACTATTTTTTTAGTTTGCATCATGTAACCTTATTATTGTACCTTTATAATTATAAATAATCTTATAGGTATGTTTGATTCACTTGCTTCGCTTGATAGCACGAGGACCAATTGGAGAGTTAAGGTCCGTGTAATGAGGATCTGGCCAACTATTTCGTCAGTTGGAAATGGGATATTGAAACACAATCTCATTCTTCTCGATTCCAATGTAAGAATAAATTTTAAACATAATGGTATTATTTTTTAATCTCTCTGACTAAATCAAATGGCCTTCCATCTTTTCAGAATGAGCGTGTTCATGCACGAGTTTCTCCGAACATTTGGAATTTATTTGGACCGACTATTTTAGAAGGAAACATATATGATATAAGTAACTTTATCATCCATGATGCAACTGGAAGTATGAGACCTGTGTCGTCAGCTAAGTGCATTGACTTTAGTAATCATACTAATGTCCAACAAATTGTTGGAGATGACCAGAGTATACCATTACATAAATTTGATCTTCTTAATTTGGCTGATGTATACGAAATGGCACGTGGTTATGCTATAGATCAAGTTCCTATTTACACAATAGGTAAAATTTTACTATACATTGTCACGACAGGATTCCATAGTCCAAATATTCTTTTGACCTTTAGTCATATTATGTTTTGTAGATGTTATAGGAGTTGTTGAAAATCCTGGGCAGGTGAAAACAATAATTACTCGAACTGGTGAAAAACAGGTATATTCTTTTAATTTAACCGATGGATGGTGCTCCATTAGAGTTTCTGTATGGGAAGATATGATAGCAAGTACAAATCAAATGTTTGAAATGGCTCTTCAACAACCAATGGTTCTTATTTTGTCAAGTGTCAGGCTACACATGTTTATGTGTGAGTTTTTAGAATATTTAAAATCATAGATGCCTAATTTAAAATATTAAAAACTAATTTCTAATTAAGTAATATATATTCGACATGTTTCAGATTCTCCTCCAATCGTCACCTTGCCATGTTCAAGGATATATGTGAATCCAGATATGGAGGAAGCCGATGCTATGAGGCAAAGGTAAATCAAATTATAACATATATTCCACAACTTTTGACATTATTAGAACTTTGTAATATCCAGATATTTCTGATGCAAAATTAACTTAATTGCTTAGCATTATAACATCTAATATAGAAATATTAATTCTTTGATTTTTATAGATATGCAGATGTGATACCGTGAAGATTCTTTTTTGGGATGCATCAAACAAAAAATAAAGACGTTCAAAAGAAGACAATCCAAGAACAAAGCAAATTTGATTCGATAAATTTAAGTGTTGGTTTTTATTATTCCTGTATAATAAGAGAATTATTCTGTTTTTGATCTACAAACAATTCAAAAGATCTTAAATCGAGTCGATCGACTCTGTTAAATTTTATTATTCATGTATAATAAGATAATTACTCTATGTTTTTTGATTTATTGTTCGGATGTTAAATTAATCATATGCAATTCTCTAAAGATTGGCGCTATGATATTTGTATTTATATAGTTATAAAATTGCAAAAGTGAAAATTTTATATATAAAATTTTAAATTTTTTTAAACCAATCAAAAACTTTATTTAATTAGTTGGTTACGTAATATATATCATTATGATGATTTGGAGAATCAATCAACACCTAAGTTTATGCTGACCAAATATCTTATCTTGAACAATACACATACTGTTTATTTGGTTACATAATATAGATCAATACAATGATGGGGAAAATCAATCAACACCTAAGTTTATGCTAAACAAATATTGATCCTTCAACAATATAAATAATTTATATTCTCTCTTACCCAAAAGAATATACGTATAACAACACTATGGGTGAGTAAATGCATAATGTTACTACACTTTTTTACAATTCATAAAAATTCTTACTATCTTTCTTTTTGGTAAACAGATGTTTTTGATTCTCTACGATCACTTCAAGGAGAAGGCATGAACGGAAGAATCAGAGTTCGTGTAACGCGAATGTGGGCTTCAACTGCTAATGGTGGCTTTGATTTTCTTGGAATGAATATGATTTTGGTTGATGCTGAGGTAAATACTTTTTAAGTAAAGCGAAGTAATCTGAATATTAATATTTCTCATAGTTTGTATATTAACCAGGTATTTTTTAAACATATATTGAAAATTAGGATTATCATGTTCATGCATTTGCAAGTCCAGGAGTATGGGAGTTTTTTTGACGATATCATTGATGAAGGAAACATTTACGTAATGGGTGATTTCACAACCACGGTAGCAACTGGAAGTCTAAGGCCTGTTTCCTCCAGTTTCAAGATTTTGTTTACATATGAAACAGGTGTAGGACAAGTATTTGTTCAGCCTGTCATAGCTATACCATTCCATAAGTTTGAACTCAAAGACATTGAAGAATTATATGATAATGCGGATTCCTATTCACCACGCCTTATTCCTACATTTGCAACAGGTTAATGACATCCATACACTTTATAAATTTATTCAGCATTTGAACCTTTCTCACAAATTTGCTTTGTTTTATAGATGTCATTGGTGTTGTTTCTAATATAGAGCCGATAAAAGAATTGCAAACAGTTTGGGGTTCAAGATCATGTCTTCGCTTTATGCTAGATAATGGAAGGTAATCGTAAAACTTAATCTTAATCTATACATGGTCAATGTAATTTACAAAGTACCAAAGTCGAGAATAATTATTTTTATCTATATAATAATTTATTTAGGCGTTCTATCAAAGTGTCACTATGGGATGCACAGATTGCTCAGTTAGAACCAGTTCTCCAAGGCAATGTTGAAACACCTGCTATCATTATTTTTGCAAGTTGCAAGATTACTATGTTTCGCTGTAATATTCTTTTCTCTACCAAATGAATTCATGTTATTTCTCACTTTATAGCTTTTAACAAAACATGTTCCTAAAACTTACTTTAACAGGTTTCATGGAATTAACCTACATCCAGTCTTCTAGGATTTATATTAACCTTGCACACGATGCTGTTATTAGTATGAGGGAAAGGTATTATGATATCCCAAAATTAAGTATTATATATCTACACTATTTATTTATTTATTGTTAACATTATTCTTTAATTGTTATTCATTTATTCTAATAACCTGTTTCCATGTTTTAATATGCTGAAATAGGATTCTCAACCAAGGATAGGCGGCGTGATTGTTGGAGAATAGTAATATTACGGAAAGCATGCTATAGGAGTATCACAATTTTTGAGAAGATTTATATGATTTTTGTTTTTTAATTTAAATACGTTGTAATAAATCCATTTTATGGAAGTGTGTAATTTTAAAAACAATGTTTGGTTTCCGTACTCTTACTTGATTAGTGAAAGAATGAATAATACGTTTCTATTTATGTTATTCCATCATAACGACATAAGCAAATAACATTAAAATTTAAAACATTTAAAATTTAGCAATGTTCAAATGTAAAGTGGAACATTGCTATTCAGTAACAGTGTATTGCAATAGAGTTAAACATTGTGCACATAATCATTAAGATTGTTCATAAGTGTTGAATAGCAATTCAGTAACAGTGTATTGCAATAGAGTTTAACATTGTGCACATAATCATTACTTATTAATAAATCCTTATTTAGTGTTGTTAAAAACATTTCGTGTCTTCATTCACTTTTCTACTATATAAGTCCTAAATACGTAAATTTTGCTCTTTCTTCCCTAATCCTGGCCAAATAATTTTATCGTTACAGTATAAACTCAATAAATTAATATTATTTTAATGATATTCTACAGTTAATGAATTATAAAATTAAAATTATCAATATTTTACAGTTAATGAATTATAAAATTAATTATATTATTATTTTATAAATCCATATCAATCGATTAAAGATATTCTTGACAAAGTTATTTATTTTGTAATTTAATTTAATTTATTATATTTTGTAATTAAATATTTGTTAATATGTGTATATTAAACTTATAATCATAATAAATTAAATTTTTTAGTAGTTTAGGAATTATATTTCCTTCTTATGTTTTTTTAATGGGCTTTGTCATGACTTATTAATCAATATACAGTAAAAAAACCTCTATAAATCAATAGTATCGGAACCGGCAAATTTTATTAATTTAGTGAGATTATTAATTAATCTAGGTTAAATTTACACTATCACTACTATGTAGGGACCAAAATATTATTTTAAAAATATTAATTTATAGTGGGTTATTAATTTATCGAGTATTAATTTGTCGAGGTTTTACTGTACACATAAAAAATAAACGCGTCTTGATACAACACTAAATCCCTAATTCCCTAAATCCCTAAATCCTTCTCTGTCTTCCCTAATCCGGCTGTGTTTTTCACTAATCGTTTCCTGATCAACAATGGAGGTAAATCATTTGAAACTATCAGTATTGTTCTATTTTACTATGTCGTCCATCTTCGATTGTTTACTATGTCTTTGTATATTTTGCTTTCATTCTACTCAACACATGAACTACTATACTACACATGATTTACCTCACAAACATGAACTACTTGAACTACCATTCGCATAGATAACTACACATTTGCACAAAATTGAAATATGTTACATCTTAAATATAACCCTTATTCTATGTCTTTAGAAAGTAGTTAATTACTACAGACCCGATTTCCCTACTGATTGTTTACTACACATGAATCAACTACTTGAATTACCATTTACATAGATAACTACACATTTGCACAAAATTGAAATATGTTACATCTTAAATATAACCCTTATTCTATGCCTTTAGAAAGTAGTTAATTGGTACAGACCCTTATTTGTATAAGCCTTATTCTAAGTTTTTTTTGCAATGAATCATTATCAGGAACACACACACCCATCATTCATGGTTTGCCTGTTTCCCAGAGATCTTGCAAGGACGTCAATGGTAATAACCTAAATATTGTTCATGATCGTATATAAAACAAAATTACCAGAATAATATAATATGACACGATTAATGTACACACCATCTAATTGATATAACATTCTTTGGTTTATGTAGAAATTGCCTTCCGGCTTTGTTAGAGAATGTGCAGAACATGTACCACATCAAGTCACTCTGATAATTAATAGAAATGGATACCAATACAATGTTCTGTTTCATAAGGATAGGAATGAGCTTAACAACTTGGCTCCGTTTTATAATGATTTTCGATCTGATTCCGGTGTCCATGCATTGTTCTACTACAATGGTGCTGGGATATTTACTGTATTTATACTTGATGATACTGGTATGGAAATAGATTATCCATCAGCCAACAGGTTTCGACTAGGTCCTGTTTATGCGGAAGGTACGTAACACAACATAGGCAACTGTTCATATTAAATTACCTTTTATTAAAGAAAATAGTAAATTGGATAACTGATGTTAACATATGTTTATGTTATCACAGACAATATTAATGGAATTGGGAAGAAATTTATTGTTTATACTGTCGAAAAGCATAGAGAATCAGCTGAGAGTGTAAGTGCTTAAGTTGCCACTGTATAATATTTTTCAATTATTACATTTTCCAGATTAATGTATCTTATGAATTGTAACTTTCTTATCAATTGATTAGGATATTCCTCCAGTGTTTGCTGATCGGTTTCGACACATGCTCAAAAAGAAAAATTATCTAACTTTGAAGAACGGAGAAAAATTTCAGTTCTCATTTTCGGCAACTAAGAAAAAGTTTGTTGGTATGCAAGTGATCCTACAGGCCAAGTACTGGAAAATTGGAGATACTCTTCTTTTCGAGCTCTTAGATAAGACTGAATTTTCTGTTAGTATATTATCCAGGAAAGGAGTTGAAAAGATTCTTCCTCCTCGGGCCTCCCTTACAGGTATGTTTATTAATAGTTTTATCACAAAAGTTGGATTGAATTCAATCAATCTCCCGAAAATTTATGGTTCTCAAGTCTCATTCTGCTGCAGGCAATGTCATAGCAACAGAAGCAGCGGATGACTTTCGGACAAGCTTTGAAGCTATTTTGCTTAGCTCAAATTTTGATATGAATTCTCACGGACTGGTAATTACAATGTCTTACAGCTTATAATATTGAGGCATCAATGTCATCTGTTTATTCGTATAAGTTACTCTTTTCTTTTTATATTTCACAGTACATTCCACCTTGGATAACTCTTGAGAACCATACATGGGATCAAGTCAAGCATGTGTACCTGAAAATGGAACAAAGAATGTGGAAGGTTGGAATTGTTTTTTCAGGCGGAAAACCAAGATTCTCGAAAGGCTGGGATAAGTTTGTAAAGGAAAACAAGTTTGTTCTCAATGACAAACTACGTTTTGTAATGAGGGAGGGCGACCATGTGCTTTCATTTGTTGTCCGTCGTTTATGACTTGATATTTGTGTTGGATTTGTAAACAGAGTTTCCTACATCTTTTAGGATTTAATTGTTTATTCAGAACTATAACAATCATATCAAAATGATTGTTGTTATTTTATTGGTTGGTAGAACGTGGATTTTTGCTTTTATTAATTTCTGGGATGCTTAAATGGATTTTCCGCAACATTTTTATGATGTTACAGTATTATGATGTTTTCCTATTTTATCCTATAATTATTTTAGTCTTATGGTTTTAAGGTTTTTTTTTAAAAAAAAATCGAAAAAGCCTTAAATTTCATATCAAAATACATGATAATTTTATAACCTAATTGACCTATTTTGATCTTAGTAATTTTGATCTTAGTAATGTTGTTTTTGTATAGCTTCCTTTAGGTTTCTAAGTCCAACACAAAAAGAGTTTCTATGTCCAAATAATACTATGATTAGTTATGATTAGTGATATGATTAGTTATGCCAAATCCTGATTTCTAACTGATTGATATGCTCTGCTTCTTAGGAAATCTATATGCCAATCTATTCCTAAATTACTGTTAAATTGATATGATTGGTTATGATTCTATAATCCATACTTTATATACAAAATTAATACGAAAATTACACTAATTTGTAATTTGTAATACCTATATAACAGCACGACATAGGTTTCAATTATGCACAACCATCAACGATTACAATCTCTGCCATAATAATACCAAGGTGTACATGTTCAGTCTTATTTAATTACCTTACTATTCTCCACTGATTGTGTTATTTATCTTCATATATGTGCAGAACAATAGCATAAGGTTTAACTTGATAGAACTTTTTTCTTTTGCTTCCTCAGAAACATGACTACCTACGATATGCTTAAAGAACTCGACACTACACGAACAACTTGGAATGTTAGGGTGCGTATTTCCAGAATGTGGCCATCCATTTCAAGTTCCAAGGGAACCGAGACTCTAAAAGGGTACAATCTTATTTTGCTGGATGAGGATGTAAGTTCATTCATAGTCTTGAATCATTAATGCTATATACATCTGGTTTATTATGCAATTCCTGTTATATGATAAATAAATTTAATTATGCTACCATGTTTCATATGAGGAAATTATTGATTCACTTTACCATTTAGTTACCAGTATCTTATTACAATTTTGTTGTATATTAACAAAAAACCTAATTCTTATAGAATTGTCACGTACAAGCGTTTGTTTATGCGGATAACTGGATCTCTCTTTCTAAGAAAGTAGAAATAGTTGAAGGAGGCCTTTATTCAATTTCAAACTTTTATACCAAAAAAGCTACAGGAACTGTGAGGCCGGTGTCATCAAAGATATTGATCAATTTTAACCAAAAAACCTATGTCGAAAAGTTAACTGTGGATGACTTTATGATACCAACTCATAAATTCGAATTTGTTGATTTGGGTCATCTATTCGACTTAGCAAGTTCCTACTCCAACCCGGAGAGTCCAGAATTTTCAACTGGTAATTGTCAATTATTTTCGTACTATTAGATTTAATTATTTTTTTGTTGTTGTGTTCAATATGCTAATTTACAGCTTATATCTTTTTATTATATTTCTAACAGATATCATCGGCGCACTCGAAGATTTTGAAAATGCGAGGCTGATCAATACAGTAAATGGAGAAAAGCATATTGTGAAATTCAGAATCACCGACGGAAGGTGATTAAATAATATGTATTTTTATACTATGTTACATCTCTATCGTAGAATGTGAAGGTTTTTCAGCATTGTGATAATAGGTTGTGTTCATTAAAAACTTAGGAAAACATCCATCTTTTAATCATAGTTAGCAAATTCACCGAATAAGACATAGATGCATGTTTACACCTATACAGGAATTCTAGCACTGTGAGCGTTTGGGGTGATCTTGCTGTGAAAACAGATGCAGCATACAATCAAATTGAAGAACAGCCTACAATTGTGATTGTTACAAGTACAAAGCCGAAAATATATAAGAGTAAGATTTGTTATTAAGATAAGCATGTAATTGTTATGCTAAATCATTTTTTTCATGAGTATGTGATAATGGATTATTTCTTCAGGTATTGTCCAAGTGAACACATTGCCATCGTCTAAAATTTATTTGAATTTGGATATTGATGCTGTAATTGCAATGCGTCAGAGGTCAGTATTATACACTATCCCATAACTAAATTTGGGATACCTCTATTACTGTTAATTATTTAATTCCAGTTCAGCATTGATAATGTATATGGACTTATCATTGATTGTAAATAGGCTTGCTGATGAAGGCTATATCGCTGGTGACAATGATTTTGCAACTCCAATTGCAAAAATTCCTGCTCCTGTCATCGAAACAATGACATTGAATGAATTAAGTGATATAAAAGATGCTGATTATATAAAGGTTCTTGAATTTATAAATATTCTTTTGATGATATAGGTTAAATCATTTTTAATACACAATTCTCACAATCTCTGTGATGTTTCAACTCTTCCTAGAAAAATGTCATTTGTGAGGTAAAAGTGATCAGTGTGGAAGAAAATAATAGTTGGTGGCATGAAACTTGCGGAACCTGCGAAACAGAGATAGAGAAAAAGGAGGGAAGTATTTTTTGTAATACTTGCAATAACCCCATTCCCGTGTCTGAGAAGAGGTTACTGCTACTTGCTTTAAAAATTATTAGCTTCATATGATTTTTTTAACCATCTCACTGTATGTTGCATCTTTGACAACAATAAAATCATATCCTTTACCATTCAAAACCAGGTACAGGATAGTGATACTAGGCGAGGATTCCGCAGAAGCATACAACTTCATTTTAAAAGATCGTGCTGGCAGAAGAATGATTGGAACTTCTGCAACTAAATTGCAAGCAACCATGATCAAGGTATATTTCTAAACGCACAAACAGTTGTCATGGATAACATTCCTATTTCTCTAAATTCTATTGACACATATAACAATAATACATTATATATCCATATACAGACTAAAACTGATGGGTTTCCTCCTCAAATCAAAGCTCTGGTCGGGAAAGATCTCAAATTAAAATTAGAAATTTCTAAAGATAATATTGTTTCAAAGAGTAGACTGTATTATGCTGTTGATGTACTGGACACGAATACTTCAAGTTCTGCAATGTCCGGAGCAACAACCTCGGTTTATTCTACTTCAACTTCATTGGATGTAAGTTATCCACAGGAATTTATTCTTGAATTTCGTTTTATTTGAAACATTAAGACCTTTCAAGATTCTTGACATGCTGATTAATATCCTCAACTTTTTTGTTACAATTTTCGTTCAGCCAAATGTGATACATTTGTCGGATGGACAGGACACACCAGAGACCAGGCATTCAACATCCAAGAAAATAAAAGTGGTAATTTGATGCCTAATACTTTCCAATCAATAATAAGTTAAATGCATCTTTATTAGCTAACTATTCATGAATAAAAGGATTAATTTATTTTTTCATTTTCCAGGAAAAATGAGTATTATGTTTTGCTGGGAAAAGATACCTACCATGACTGATTTAAGAGCTTGGATCAAAGATTTAGTATTTGGAATTTATGCATTTTAATTGAATAATTTGTTCAACGGTTTTGCTATTTAATACTTATTATGTTGATGGTTTTCTTTGATAAGTTTGTTTTTTCCATGAATACTCTTGGTGAATGATTCAGGAATTACCTGATTACAATTCAATAAATTTTAAGGTTGTTCCTACAATTTTAAAATCATAAACATGATTCCATTTATAAAGTGGCCACGATTACATAAATAAAAAAATAAACAAAATTGCAAAAGAAGATGATAATGCTTAGGACTACAGCATGATCATGTTAATATTGGGATTTAAAACAGTCTCTTAAACCAACAACAACATGGTCATGCTTATCGGATTGCATTATCAATCCAGAAAACATGGACATGCTGATGGAACTGAGCTATCATGAAAAAACTTGATATTACAACATCACTTTGGTTGTTAGAAGAGTTCCATGATCTTGCTTCAAGTTTGCATGATCATCCCGTGTTAATAAGATAAAAATTTGTGAAGTAAACTGCAGCGCCATTCATTCGATGCAATGGACAATATCTATAGCCTTATCTATAGCCTTAACATCAAAGTCAGATATTTGGTGCAAATGACAATACCTATACCTATACCACATCTACACATATAAATTCCAAAACTTGCCCATTTTCCAAACTTTACTATCATGATCAAAGAACCATATCAGCAATAAGAAATCAGGATTGCTGGCAACAAATCTGCAATTATAATTACATGACCAGAAAAATTAACAAATTGGCAACACAAAAAGATTTCTTTGCTGTCACACAATATATTAGGAAGCTTCATATGCCAGTTTGTGTAATCTTAATTTCAAAATCATTAGATACTAATCTATCAAATAAAGTCTGATGGTAATCCTAACAAAATATTCTATCTAATCAATAATGAGATATCCCAGTATGATTCTTTATGTGTAATCCTAACAAACTATAAGATTGCATTCACCATGATTATAATTTCGATTATGTTAACGTTAATATTGTCCTAATGTTATGCTAATCTAAACTTATCAACATGTACATATAAATACCTTCTCATGTATCAGTTCATTGACAAATATTTTAACATTTTCTTTTCATCTAAGGTATTAAAATAAATACAGTTTCATTCATTTTGTTTAATTTTTAGAGATTAAGCTACAATCAGTTTACATGTGCAGACATGGAGCAGAAACTGGCATTAGTTAATAATTCTAGAATAGATTGGATTATCCGTGTACGTATCACTCGCATGTGGCCTTCGTTTGGATCCAACCAACACTTTATCGGTTTTAATCTTATATTGCTGGACTCTGAGGTATTGTATTACATATAATTATGATGCAATTTAATGTTTGACATTTGTTAGTCATCTTATTGTTAAGTGTCGTTATCTCTTTTGTGATTACAGGATTACCATGTTATTGCATTTGTTTATCCAGTTGTGTGGCTTGATATCGGAAATACCATTCTTGAAGGAAATACTTATGAAATACAAAATTTCATAGTTAGAGAACCATTAGGACGCATGAGGCCTGTATCTTCTGATAAGGTTGTAGTTTTCACTACCTTCACCAGGATTCTCAATTTTGCAATACCTACTGGGACTATTCCGAGGCATAAATTTGAGATTCAACCATTTCCTGAAATTCATGATATTGCAGCATCTTTTTCAAATACTTTGTCTCCTTTGTATGCCATAGGTATTGTTTGGTTTTGTTTATATTTTTCCTTTTTAATCATATTTTGTTCTTTTAGTTCCATATAACTCTATTTTGAAATATGTTGTCAAACTAGACATTGTTGGAGCTGCTCAAAACATTGAACCAGTTAAACATGTTAAAACCTCCTGGGTAGACAGAATTTTTCTTCGATTTGAGTTATATGATGGAAGGTAATGAATTTCTATAGGAATGTTAGGTTTGCGTGATGAGCCATGTCTTATACTGATACTTTTCATGTCCTTTTATAGCAATGTAATTAAAATTATAGCATGGGACGAGCATACAGAGGTATTTGCTTCACTATTTCAAGGAAACTTTGACGTGGCTCCTATTGTGGTTTTAACATCTATGAGGCCATGTATATTTCATGGTAATACGTTTTGCATCACACGTATCTAATGTTACTATTTGTTTTATATTTTCGAGTACAATGACACAAAATATTTATTGAATTAATATGTAGGTTCCCTTCAAGTAAGTACTTCAAATTGGTCAAAAATTTACATCAATATTGATTATGAAGATGTTCGAGTTATGAGGCAACGGTATATGTTATACTATACATATCAACAAAATTGAAAATTTACATATTATTTATTGCATTTAAAAACATTTCAATTTATTTTTTTTTGGTTTTCTTTACAGGTTACTTGATCAAGCATATGAGCCTAATATATTTGCTCCATGATCATGCAACTACTATTCTTGGAAGGATAACCAGCAGTGATGATTTCCACACATGTTCTATTTTATAAATAATTAGGATTTTATCCTTAATCAGTATTATTTATCGAACATTTGATGTTTTTACTTTTTTAATGTTGGAAGCAATTTGACCAATTCCTCCCTTTTAGAATAAGTAAAATAAACAATCACAAATTGGTCGGGTAATTCATTGTTAAAATACATTGTTAAAATTTGATGAATAATAAAAAATAAAAACGGATATGTGTACGGCTAACTCCATTAAGGATATTGGTTTTATTTCCTAAAGATCACACCATCTCCTTTTTTCCAATATCGGTTAACAATCTTAATGTTTGGAGGTATATGTTGAACTACATATTGATACACCAATTTCCAAATTTAGTAATATTTGAGTTTAAAATTTTTTAAAATTATTTATGTTTAAAATGTGATTGTAAATAAATTTATTTTTCTTTGTCATTTGAAGAATTTAAATAAAAAATATTTATAAAGTTATGTTACTATATTGAAATAAAATTTATTTCACATTAGAAAATTTTTACTATATTGAAAATGTTACTATATTGAAGAATTTATATTGATCAGCAAATAAAATTTTTACTTCGTTAGAAAATTATATTTAGAATTAAAATCATGATTTATCTTTGTTTAATTTGTTAACCTATAATATAAATATAACTATGTTGACAATTCTTATAAAATTATTTAATTTAAATATCATTGCCTTTATTGTCAAAAATCACAATTAATTATATACGCAAGTCATACTTCAAACTAATAGAATGTCAAAGCATACTTATCTATATTTTTATGATGTGTTACTACTAAATTATTGAATCGAATTTATTGTCAAAAATCACATAAGTTTATACAAAGAATTATTACATGTTAGAAACTAAAATCAATGTTTGTTACTAATAAAATTAATATAACTTTTTTTTTATATTTGTATGTAAACTAATCTTTTAAAAAAAAGTTTATTAATATTATAAAAAATACAAAGATTATATTAATATTAAGAAAAAAATGAAGAAATTTATGAGCAATCGAGGTTATGGTATATTTGGAAAAATTATAAAAAGAAATACGAGCAGAATTGTACCGAAATAAATGTGATATAGACAAACTCCATATAAATTCCATATATATAGTTATATAACGTAAGAAGAAAATTACAAATAATATATTTACATTAGTAAAATTTAAGTTTATTTCATTGCACACAATACATTGAATCTAATTGATTAAAATTATAGAGAATCCAAGTCATTATTAATTTTAGATTTCCAAGTTAAACATCTACACACGTTAAATAAAAATATACATTACGTTATTACCTGACATTAAAGGGATAAAAAAGGTTTTAGAATATCAATAGTCTTTTTGCATGCAACTATGCTGGAGACAAAACACAACCATTTACTCCATCTTCTCCCATTCTCCAATACATAGTTTACAGTGCTTTGCTCTTTCAGTTTCACTTTTCAACTCTAATCTTTTAGACTATCAATCTTCTAAATCTCTAATCAAAATGCTTCAGAATCTTCGTTCTGATATCCTTGCCTTACTATTTTCATTCATCATAATAGATGTAGGAGATTTCAACAGTTTTGTTAAGTCTCTTATGGCATGGGTCACTAAGCAAACTACTCCAAGAATCAAGCGTGTTCTTGAAAGGCTTGACTGGGACTCTTTGTACCAGTTCCATAACCATAATATAGAGGTTACACGGGACCAGTTTCATGGTTTTATCACTTTTGCTGTTAGGCATAACGTGGAACAAGCTCTCTATTACAATTCCATTCGGTGCTTATTTTTTAATCAGAATGTTCCACATCATCTTTATATTCTGTCCTCTTTATCAGGTGATCATTTTCCTTCCTCCTTTTGTTTCATTTTTTTTAAAACAATAAATAGAACTTTTCATAGAGATGAGAGTGTTCAAGAGATGTATGCACTGCTTAATCAGACATATTTGAGATCTAGGATAATAGAACTTATTAAGTTTCTCGAAGAAATGTACTCTTTTTTGTTTGAGAGGGACTATCTTTTGCCGATTTACAAGTTTTGTCCAAATGCAAGAAACAAACAACCAATGTATCAACTCAAAGGTCATCCTCTTGAAGATGAGTTGTGGAACTCACTATGCGATGAAACTGTTGAAAGCAGTACCTCTCATAGCAGTCAAGGATATGGGAGACGCTTGGCAATGGCACATATGTGGAACACCAATTGTGCTTATTGCAAAGTGCAGATCCTGTTGTTCAAGATTCTCCTTTCTACTGTTGCTGATTAAACATTATAATGTAATTCTGTATGTTGTCTAACTGATGGTTTGATGAATTATTTAACATTCTGTTTAATGGATGCATGTTCTATTGACTCTAATTCATTTGCTCAAAATTTCTGATTACTGTCAAATATGAATGATTTCATTAAGTCTGTCAATATATATGTGTTAAGTTTCTGTGAAATATTGTTGCATGTAGTTTCTGTGAAATATACGATCAATGTGATGTAATCTGGGATTGTATATGATAGTGCAAATGGCCAGATTCGTATAGAGAGATTGATCAGGCAAATCAAATTCCCCACCACTTTGTCTTATCCTGTTGAACTTCACACAATGTGCCTTGCTCCTGCTCCTGGTATCTTTGTTTTTTCTATTGATTAATGCTATATGTGCATTTAGAAATAAGGTTTCAAAATGTACTTTACTTTTTTTCCAAATTAAGGTATACATAGAAGATTCAACAAAAGATGACAATGGTAAATTATAGGAACATAGGATATAAACAGATAAGGGATTTAAAAAAAGTCTAAATAGGATCATTTGAGGAATGTACAACATATTGTTCTGCTATCTTTATCAATATGTCACCAATGTCCAAAGAAGTACAAATGTACTCCACCTTGCCATCTCCAACAGAAAACTACCATTTACTAAAATCAGCAAATATTTTATTCTGTCCAAATGCGTATAGAGAGATTGATCTTAATTCATCAAATTCCACAACACTTTGTCTTATCCTGTTGAACTTCACATAATGTGGCTTGCTCATGCTCCTGGTAGCTTTGTGTTTTATATTTATTAATGCTCCTGGTGCATTTTGAAATAAGGTTTCAAAATCTACTATACTTATTTCCATATTAAGCTATTCATACAAAATCCAACAACAGAGGACAATGGTAAATTATAGGAACATAGGATAAAACAGAAAACGTTTGTACTTCAGCAATAGTACACAAATTAGGAATATTACACCAATCTCCCTAAGACTTAAATGAATAACTAAACATTAAGGTTCAGACAATATAGAAATCTTAATTAGTACCAATGCATATTGATAGATTAAGATTAAGACTCATAACAGAACTATATATTACGTGTGAAATCCACAAGTCCAGCGCTCATTTCTGCACGCTGTTCCTCCACTTCACCAGCTTTAGTTAACCAGTCATTTAGCTTTTGTGTCCAATGTGCTTCAAATTTCTTAAATCCTGATAACATCTCTTCCACAAGCACAAAAACTTGTTATGCTAAACTCACGCAAGCGCACGTAGTCACAAGTAATACAATTAAAGTTCGTTCCACAGAGATCTTGGTTAAGTTTTACTCAGAAAATATGTCTATGCAATAATGTATGGTTTTAATTCACTGCTAAGAAAATAACAAATAGGGGTTGATTAACTAAATTAAACTAAGATGAAAATTATAAAACTAAGAATTAAACAATTAACTAGACTTAAATTCGGATTACTTATATGAGAATAACATGGAATCCTAGTTTCATTATCTACTTCACTTAGAGTTGCAGCCTTCGATTAAAACATGCGATGGTTTTGATATCTGATCGAACAACACGAAAAGAGTACAAGTTACCTCTCGGTATACTAGTACCAATCTACACATCCTACACACATAATTCGTTCAGAGCAAGAAGGGAGAGAAGCCAAGGCGAGGAACGTGACGACAAGAAGATCTAGACATAGTTTTCTTGTATTCCTTTGTTAGGCGTATCTTTTGGATGCTCGTTACTTTCACGGATTTGTTCACTAAACCTTATTCTATTATTAATTTATTCATCTTCATCTTCATTATCTTGTTTTATATCATGCTTTCGTCAAATCCCATGGTGACGAAAGGTTCGATTATGAACTAATCGTTATCGTGGGGTCCTAGTGGATTTATCTATGTAGCTTAGTAGTTTGCATGCCTTAGAGATTTATGTGTGGTGAATTATTGATATCCTTGTATGGTTATGCTTATTGAATTTAGGTGCGTCGCGAACATCTAATTTGTTAATCTCTTGCTAAACGAGAGTGGATCTTCAAAAACTTGTTATGCTAAACTCACGCAAGTGCACGTAGTCACAAGTAATACAATTAAAGTTCGTTCCACAGAGATCTTGGTTAAGTTTTACTCAGAAAATATGTCTATGCAATAATGTATGGTTTTAATTCACTGCTAAGAAAATAACAAATAGGGGTTGATTAACTAAATTAAACTAAGATGTAAATTATAAAACTAAGAATTAAACAATTACTAGACTTAAATTCGGATTACTTATATGAGAATAACATGGAATCCTAGTTTCATTATCTACTTCACTTAGAGTTGCAGCCTTCGATTAAAACATGTGATGGTTTTGATATCTGATCGAACAACACGAAAAGAGTAAAAGTTACCTCTCGGTATACTAGTACCAATCTAAGCATACATCCACAAAAGAGATAGAAGATGAATAGGCACCTATTATGTTTAGACCCTATATCTCTATAGAATTTGAAAACATAGAGGTTGAAGCACAAGTTATTCACTTAGATCACATAGGGTAGCATAATATCTCTATTCATGCCACAAATCATGATGATTAACATCAACCTATCCTATGCTAGCATGGCAAGTTCTAAATCTCAAGATCCACTCTCGTTTAGCAGGAGATTAACAAATTAGATGTTCGCGACGCACCTAAATTCAATAAGCACAACCATACAAGGATATCAACAATTCACCACACATAAATCTCTAAGGCATGCAAACTACTAAGCTACATAGATAAATCCACTAGGACCCCACGATAACGATTAGTTCATAATCGAACCTTTCGTCACCATGGGATTTGATGAAAGCATGGTAGTAAACAAGATAAAGAAGAAGATGAATAAATCAATAATAAAATAAGGTTTAGCGAACAAATCCGGAAAAGTAATGAGCATCCACAAGATACGCCTAACAAAGGAATACAAGAAAACTATGTCTAGATCTTCTTGTCGTCACGTTCCTCGCCTTGGCTTCTCTCCCTTCTTGCTCTGAACGAATTATGTGTGTAGGATGTGTAGATGATTATTTTTCTGTGCCCCAAGGTGTGTATTTATAGCCCCCAAGTGCCTCCTTGACCAAGCAATTACCGTATTTGAAATAGGATAGAATTCCGGTAATTTTCCATCTTTAATTGAAATAGAATTACAATTCCCTTGTTTAAGTATGATTCTGGAAGTTTCTGGTCGTTCCAATTAATTCCGTGTTGGATAGGAGAAGAATTTGTAGAAGTTTCCCTATTAGAAATCAGATTCAGGAAGTTACTGACGGTTCTCCGCGCGGCCGCGCGCACAAAAAGCTTAACACCGCGCGCCCGCGCCTAGCCAAATCCTGGAAATCCTCTAGCGCGCCCGCGCTCCATTCCTTTGTCAACTTCGCGCGCCCGCGCGCAGCCCTAATGCACAGGCTGATTTCTTTCCCTTGAACTGATCTCTCCTCCCATTCCATTTGCAACTTCACTCCTTCGTTCTCATGAGCTTAGAGACACTAGCTGATCAACAATTCCTCCACACCTACATAGATCAATAGCCTGCACAATCTTCACAAAAATACATTAAAACACACAAATACTCGAGATACAAGATACCAATTTAAGCTGAAATAGAACGATCCAAGTGGATATAAATCCACTTATCACACCCCCAAACTTAAACCGATGCTTGTCCTCGAGCATAAACAGACACAAATATATACAACTAACTAGTACCACTTCCGTAGGTGATCACGGTTGCATTTGGCATATGCAACAAGCCCTTTAAACCCCTAGGCAGCCCTAGTGGACGAGTAAGGTCTCGTGAGGGCCTATAGCGAATGTACCCACAAAATCCATTTAACCTAATGCAATGCACTGCATGAATGCAACTACTATGAAAAATGCAAGATCCCCTTCAAACTCACCAAAACTAACTAACAAGCAAATATCTCAACGAATGCAACAAATCCAAGCAGAGCTCGACTAAGTCCCCGTATACTAACAGTACATGACAGAAACGTGCGTGTGTGCAATGCTCATCAGAAATACCCCCAGAAATAGGTCAAAAATCATACATGCTTTCCGTCAAGACAATCACAGGTTTATAACTAGAATAGACTGTAGACACTCCATAACCTAGGAACACTTCCACCCTTATCCAAGGTAGACAGAAACTCATGCTTTATTACTATGCTACGACACTACATATATAATACGCATGCTTATTTAACCGTGCAATGAATGAGACCCCAAAAGGCTTATACAATAATACCCATGTAGCGAGTGTTAGGTCAGCAGGATCCCAGACTATAAAGCCTTAGGTCACTAGGACTAAGTCCCCTCAGACTTAATTACTCGAGTATTAAAGAGCTCACTCTGGTTAATTTTGCATTAAACAAACAAAACTTGACTCTTTTTTTTCTTTTCTTTTTTTTTCTTTTTTTTTTTTTTTTTTTTGATTTTTTTTTTTTTTTTTTTTCGCAATCTGGAATGAGCCTTTCTCATTTCCAACCCTAGACTACTCATATAAATATGAGCTGGCTACTAGCCAATTGACGCCTAGCCTTTATTGACAAATATTAACAACTAGCATGAAATTCCTGTTTTCCCCCAAACTTAGATTTTAATGTTCCTACGCTATAAAGGGAATAACGAAAATTCTAAGAATAAACAAGTGATTAAATCTCAAAACATCCAACATGCATGACTCCAACCTAACCCAAAAGCACCCCAATGAGACTGTGTAATAATTTTGTTCCCGAACATGCAAGTCAATTACCTAGGAACTATAAATCAGCCCTCTACTCATTATCATCACACTCAAATCAACATCTACCTATCAATCAGAATCAGCTCATTTTAAGGGATCATGAAAAATGCATGCCAAGCAAATGCAACTAACATGAAAACTCACATGGTATACGAAAATAAAACAAAATGTCCTATATGAAACAAACATAGATAATACGAACATAAAATGCATGACTTACAACTAATATGCAAAACATGATATCCTAACATGAACACAAAGAAACATATACAACATATACAATACTTTTCCCCCAAACCACCCCCAAACTTAAGATATTCAATGACCCCATTGAATGGAAGTAAATACGAGGGAAAGTAGAAACATACCTACGCCGCAGCGTCATCACCCTCCTCGGGTGGAGAATCTGGAGGTGGATATATAGTGTCCGATCCAAAGACTGGCCACTCAACATGGACACCACTAGCTCCAAAGGCAGAACTGAAAGCCTGAGTCAACCTCGCTGAAAACCGGCTATGGCTCTCATACAATGCATCCATCCGCCTCATCATCCTCCTATCATGCGAAGCACTCGAGACAGCAACAGGAGCAACTGGAGGAGCGCCAGCAATCGCATAGCCCAGACCCCTAGGATGAGGAATGCCGCCAGGCCATTCCCCCAACTTCGACACATCGATAGGTCCAGCTGGCATCTGAATCGGCTCCTCAGACGACCATGTCACCCCAGCATTAGCACACATCCTCGTAACAATAGAACCATAAGGAACTGCCCCCGAAGACACCCTCAAGAAGCGCAGCATACTCTGATTCACCAAATATCCCACATCGATATAATGTCCATTCAGAATAGCCCACAGCAAGATAGCTCGCTCAACTGTCACCTCATGTGTATGTGTAGTAGGCAACAGATTCGCACAAATAAAAGAATTCCAAGCCCTAGCATATCTGTTCATCGAGGCAGATGGAAATGTAGCCTTCTCAGTCGACCCAACCTTCAATTTCCATGTTGTACCTGGCACACACAGACGTGCCACCACCTCATCTAAATCAACCTCGGACCTGGCCTTAAAAGTCCAGTCCTCCGCCCCAACAGGTCTATCCGGCAACCCAAGTAACAACCGAATAGCACGAGCAGTGTAATCAATAGTAAACCCTCGGACAAGTGAATAACCATCCCTGTTCTCCCTGGCATTCGCATAGAATTCCCGAACTATAGTCAACGGGACAGCGGATGCAAGCTCACACAAACCCTGCCAGCCCCTCTCCTCAATCATAGCCACCATCTCACCATCAGCAGCAACGGGCAACCAAATCCTATCCTTCGCTACGGACCGAGTCAGCAACTTCACATACTCAGCCCTAGCCTCCTCAGAACGAAACTTCTCCATACCCTCATCTCCCGAACTCGAATCAGAAACAGACAATGAACGACCACGGGAACTACTACCAACAACCCTAGCTCTCTTTGGTGCCATAGTATTCAAGAACAACAGTAAAATCACACACCAACTGCCCAAAATTTCGAACCAAATTCTGTCCAAAAAATCTCACACCAAAAATCCACAATTCGCAAGAACTACAATTCGAAAATATCAAAAATCAAGAATAGAAATTACCCAAATCGAATAGTAGAGGTAGAACTTGCCAAATCAGTCCCCCAAACTCGAAAAATCGAAGCCCCTTTGAAATCCAATTAGGGTTTGAGAATTGATATGAATGGGTGAATTTGTGTATGTAGATGTGTAAGTATATGTGGTATGAGATTTGTATGGTATGAGATGATATGGAATAGATAGGTTATATAACTGATGGAGAGAAATTTGGGGTGTAAAAATCGAATTAGAAGAGAAGAATTAGGGTTGGGCTTCTTAAAACTCAAACTGCCCCGATACTGCTCCTGTTTTTCCAAAGCTCCGCGCGGCCGCGCCCAGGCCAGGCCTTTCTCCGCGCGCCCGCGCCCAGGTTTCCAAAAAAAAAAATTTCTCTCTTTTTTTTTTTTTTTTTTTTTTTTTTTTCAAACGACAAAAATTCCTAACTACTGACTTCTACAAAAAAAATGCCTAACACCATGGGTTGCCTCCCAAGAAGCGCTTGTTTTACGTCTTTAGCTTGACGTACTTCCAAAATCTCACAATTCTGACAAAACGGAGGCAACCTTCTCACGGTTCACCGTTCCTCCATAATAAGGCTTCAGTCGATGTCCATTTACTTTAAAAGCATCATTGATAGACCCTCTAAATATCTCCACCGCTCCATGTGGAAATACCTCCTTAACTGTAAACGGACCAGACCACTTTGACTTGAGCTTTCCCGGAAAAAGTTTAAGGCGAGAGTTGTACAGCAAAACCTGTTGACCCTGCACGAATTCCTTGTGCACCAACTTTCTATCATGCCACCTTTTAACCTTCTCCTTGTACATTTTTGCATTCTCATAAGCCTGCTCACGAAATTCCTCAAGCTCATTCAACTGAAGCAGACGCTTTTCACCCGCAGCTGAAATATCCAGATTTAACTTCTTCAATGCCCAAAAAGCCTTGTGCTCCAACTCAGCTGGTAAATGACAAGCCTTACCAAACACCAACTGATAAGGTGACATCCCAAGAGGTGTTTTGTATGCAGTTCTATAAGCCCAAACAGCTTCGTCTAACTTCAATGACCAATCCTTACGAGATGGATTCACCACTTTTTCAAGGATCCTTTTGATTTCACGATTCGAGACCTCCGCTTGACCATTAGTTTGGGGATGATAAGCAGTGGCAACACGATGCGTCACATTATACTTTGCCATCATAGCAGTAAACTGACGATTACAGAAGTGTGTCCCCTCATCACTGATTATAGCTCTTGGAGTCCCAAAATGCGTAAAAATCTGCTTGTGAAGAAAATTCAGCACCACCTTAGCATCATTAGTTGGCAAGGCTTTCACCTCAACCCATTTAGACACATAATCCACAGCTAGCAAGATGTACTGATTATTGCAAGATGAAACAAACGGACCCATGAAATCAATCCCCCACACATCAAAGATCTCAACTTCGAGAATAGTATTCAAAGGCATCTCATTCCTCCTAGAGATATTACCAACTCGTTGACATCGATCACAACTCATCACAAAACGATGAGAATCCTTAAACAGAGTCGGCCAATAGAATCCCGCCTGAAGTACTTTCTGAGCTGTTTTATTACCACCATAATGACCTCCATATGTGGTAGAATGATAATCACGCAAGATACTCTCAGTCTCACTATAGGGAATGCACCTCCTCAAAATCTGATCTATACCAAGTTTGAACAGGAATGGCTCGTCCCAACGGTACCACTTCACATCATGTAAGAACTTCTTTCTTTGAGCATAAGAGAATTCTGGAGGGATGACATTACTAACAAGATAGTTCACATAATCTGCAAACCATGGCTCTTCACCTTGCACCCCAAAAAGTTGCTCATCCGGAAAAGATTCATTAATAAGAGATTTAGCCTGTGAATCTTTACCTTGGTCCTCCAACCGAGAAAGATGATCAGCTACTTGATTTTCCGTGCCCTTCCTATCCTTGATCTCCACATCAAATTCTTGCAAGAGAAGCACCCAACGAATCAACCTAGGCTTAGAATCCATCTTTGACATGAGATATCGAATAGCAGCATGATCCGTGTACACAATCACCTTAGTACCAAGCAAATAAGATCTGAATTTCTCAAAAGCATAGACAACCGCTAGCAACTCCTTTTCTGTAGTGGTGTAATTAAGCTGAGCCTCATTGAGGGTTTTACTAGCATAGTAAACCACATGAAAAATTTTGTCCTTCCTTTGTCCAAGCACAGCCCCAACAGCATAATCACTAGCATCACACATCAGCTCAAACGGCTCCTCCCAATTGGGTGCAGTAATGATAGGAGTAGTAGTGAGCTTCTTCTTCAACAGCTCAAAAGCCGCCAGACATTCAGCATCAAATTTGAAAGGAACATCCTTCTCTAACAAATTGCACAAAGGTTTAGAAATTTTCGAGAAGTCTTGAATGAATCGCCTATAGAATCCTGCATGACCAAGAAAATTGCGAATTCCTTTACTAGAAATAGGTGGAGGAAGATTCTCGATTGTCTCCACCTTGGCTCTATCCACTTCAAGTCCCTTGCTAGATACCTTGTGCCCAAGAATAATTCCTTCTTGTACCATAAAGTGACACTTCTCCCAATTAAGCACCAAATTGGTCTCTACACACCTCTTCAGAACCAAACCAAGATTATGCAAGCATTCATCATAAGATGTACCAAAAACTGAGAAGTCATCCATAAACACTTCCACATTCGAGCCAATCATGTCTGAGAAAATAGCCATCATGCACCTTTGAAAAGTGGCAGGAGCACCACAAAGTCCAAACGAAACTCGACGAAAAGCAAAAGTGCCAAAAGGACATGTGAATGTGGTCTTCTCTTGATCTTCCGGAGCAATGCAAATCTGATTATAGCCAGAATATCCATCAAGCAAACAATAATACTCGTGACCAGCCAACCTGTCTAGCATCTGATCAATAAAAGGCAGAGGGAAGTGATCTTTTCTTGTGGCTTTGTTGAGCTTCCGATAATCCATGCAAACTCTCCACCCCGTGACTGTTCGAGTAGGGATGAGCTCATTCTTCTCGTTAGCAACAACTGTCATGCCTCCTTTCTTTGGCACACATTGGACCGGACTCACCCAAGAACTATCTGAGATAGGATAGATAATGCCAGCATCTAACCACTTTAGAATTTCCTTCTTCACCACCTCCTTCATAATTGGATTGAGTCTTCTTTGATGTTCAACAGTAGGCTTAGCTCCTTCTTCCAGCAGAATTTTATGCATGCAATACGAAGGGCTGATTCCCTTGATATCTGCTATAGTCCACCCAATTGCTGTCTTGAATTTCCTCAAAATACGCAAGAGCTTTTCTTCCTCGACATCTGACAGATTAGAAGAAATAATAACAGGTAGCGTAGAGGTATCACCAAGAAAAGCATACCTCAAGTGACTAGGCAAAGGTTTGAGTTCAAGAGTAGGAGCCTCCTCAATAGATGGTTTAAGACGGATTTGTGACTTTTCCAGCTCCTTTAACCCAAGAGACTCGAATGGCATGTCAAATTTCCTCTTCCATGAATTAGCATTCAACATCTGAATTTGCATTACTTCATCCTCATCTTTCACCTCAGAGTTCCCACTCAATGCTTTTTCCAAAGAATCTGTTAGCAACAAATGATCAAGATCCTTGGCTACCATAGAATCAACCAAATCAACATTGAAACATTCTTCTTCATCAGACGGAAGCTTCATAGCATTGAACACATTAAAGGTGACATTCTGATTCTGTACCCTCATGGTGAGCTCTCCTTTCTGCACATCGATCAAGGTACTACCCGTAGCTAAGAATGGCCTTCCCAGGATTATGGGAATCTTCTTATCTTCCTCGAAATCTAATATAACAAAATCAGCAGGGAAGATGAGCTTATCAACCTTCACCAAGACATCCTCAACTATGCCTCTCGGATAGGTAATTGAACGATCGGCCAACTGAAGCGAGATGTTAGTTGGCTTTGGATCCGGTAGACCCAATTGCATGAATACTGACAAGGGCATGAGATTGATGCTAGCTCCCAAGTCACACAAGCACTTCTCAAAGAATAGATTACCAATTGTGCATGGAATAGTAAAGCTACCCGGATCCTTTAGCTTTGGAGGCAATTTCTGTTGCAGAACCGCACTACACTCTTCCGTTAAGGCAACGGTCTCTAATGCATCGAGCTTCAACTTACGCGAGAGAATACCCTTCATGAACTTGGCATAGCTCGGCATCTCCTCAAGTGCTTCCGCAAAAGGTATGTTGATGTGCAACTTCTTGAACACTTCTAAGAACCTCGCAAATTTGTTATCCAAATTCTGCTTCTGGAGTCTTCTAGGATATGGAGGAGGAGGGTAGATCTGATTATTCTTAGTAGACAACTCCGGAGAAGCCTTATCAACAGATTCCTTGCTCTTCTCTTTCTCACCTTCCAGCTGATCAGCTACCAAGTCAGATTTTTCAATTTCGGGCAATGCAGAATTTTCGACTCGCTGATTCTGTACTTCTTCATCCTCATTAGTGGCTGATTTAGGACCTGATGTGACCCTTCCTGATCTCAAAGTTACGGCCTTCACCTGCTCCTTGAAGTCCCTCCTACCTGGATTTGCTTCCGTGTCACTAGGAAGAGTTCCTTGTGGCCTACTACCCAAGGCACTTGCAATCTGCCCTATCTGAGTTTCCAAGAGCTTCTGACCAGCTTGTAGGTTCTTCAATGCTATCCACATCTCATCAGATTTATCATTAGATGATTGCCCCACCTGAGTCTGAGGTTGTTGCTGTTGAAATCCTGGGGGTTGATATGGTGCCCTATAAGATTGCTGATAACCCTGATTATACGGCTTCGCTTGCTGATAAGATTGTTGATTATTCTGATTGTTGCTCCAGCTGAAGTTAGGATGATTCCTATTATTAGGATGATAAGTGGCTGGAACTGGTACAGCAGGTCTCTGGAAATTACTCACGAACTGTGCTGATTCAGAAGAGATAGCACATTGACTCGTCTCATGTGCGCCCGCACATAGCTCACAAACACTAGCCACCTGCTGAACTCCATAATTAGCAAGAGAATCCACCTTCATAGCAAGAGCCTTCAACTGAGCCGTAATCATTGAAGCTGTATCTACTTCCAAGACTCCTGCTACTTTGCCTTGAGAAAGTCTCTGTGTTGGATTCTGATATTCATTAGCAGCCATCATCTCAATAAGTTCATAAGCTTCATCATAGCTCTTTGCCCACAGAGCTCCACCTGATGCTGCATCTAGCAAAGGTCTAGATTGTGCTCCCAACCCATTGTAGAATCCATTGATAACCATCCAATCAGGCATGCCATGATGAGGACACTTCCTTAGCATCTCCTTGTAGCGTTCCCAAGCCTCACACAAGGACTCGCCAGATTGTTGTTGGAATTGAGTCAACTGGTTCCTTATTGCTGCAGTTTTCGCCATAGGAAAGAATTTTGTAAGGAACTTCTGAGCAAGATCTTCCCATGTAGTAATGGAACCAGGTGGTAGAGAGTGTAGCCAGCTCTTAGCCTTATCCCTCAGAGAGAATGGGAAAAGCCTCAACCTGATAGCATCATCCGTCACACCATTACATTTGAAAGTGTCGCAGATTTCGATAAAGTCCCGAACATGCATATTAGGATCCTCCGTAGAAGCTCCCCCAAACTAGACCGAATTCTGCACCATCTGAATTGTGCCCGGCCTGATCTCAAAGTTGTTAGCTGCAATAGCTGGCCTAATAATGCTAGATTGAATATCATTGAGTTTCGGCTGAGAATAGTCCTTCAAAGCCTTAGCTGCTGCTGCATCTGCCATTGCTACTGTAGTTTCAGTCTCCTCTTCCTTATTCTCTATATTCTCAACAAGATCGTCTTCTGCCAGTTTTAGTAATCGAGCTTGCGAACGTGTTTGCATACAAACTCAAGTACCTGAAACACCACGAAACAAACAAACTAAGTAAGAATCCGAGTCAGTGAACGCTAACGACCACTATTGACAAACACATAAACTGAAATAAAAACACCGATGATCCCCGGCAGCGGCGCCAAAAAACTTGTTATGCTAAACTCACGCAAGCGCACGTAGTCACAAGTAATACAATTAAAGTTCGTTCCACAGAGATCTTGGTTAAGTTTTACTCAGAAAATATGTCTATGCAATAATGTATGGTTTTAATTCACTGCTAAGAAAATAACAAATAGGGGTTGATTAACTAAATTAAACTAAGATGTAAATTATAAAACTAAGAATTAAACAATTACTAGACTTAAATTCGGATTACTTATATGAGAATAACATGGAATCCTAGTTTCATTATCTACTTCACTTAGAGTTGCAGCCTTCGATTAAAACATGTGATGGTTTTGATATCTGATCGAACAACACGAAAAGAGTAAAAGTTACCTCTCGGTATACTAGTACCAATCTAAGCATACATCCACAAAAGAGATAGAAGATGAATAGGCACCTATTATGTTTAGACCCTATATCTCTATAGAATTTGAAAACATAGAGGTTGAAGCACAAGTTATTCACTTAGATCACATAGGGTAGCATAATATCTCTATTCATGCCACAAATCATGATGATTAACATCAACCTATCCTATGCTAGCATGGCAAGTTCTAAATCTCAAGATCCACTCTCGTTTAGCAGGAGATTAACAAATTAGATGTTCGCGACGCACCTAAATTCAATAAGCACAACCATACAAGGATATCAACAATTCACCACACATAAATCTCTAAGGCATGCAAACTACTAAGCTACATAGATAAATCCACTAGGACCCCACGATAACGATTAGTTCATAATCGAACCTTTCGTCACCATGGGATTTGATGAAAGCATGGTAGTAAACAAGATAAAGAAGAAGATGAATAAATCAATAATAAAATAAGGTTTAGCGAACAAATCCGGAAAAGTAATGAGCATCCACAAGATACGCCTAACAAAGGAATACAAGAAAACTATGTCTAGATCTTCTTGTCGTCACGTTCCTCGCCTTGGCTTCTCTCCCTTCTTGCTCTGAACGAATTATGTGTGTAGGATGTGTAGATGATTATTTTTCTGTGCCCCAAGGTGTGTATTTATAGCCCCCAAGTGCCTCCTTGACCAAGCAATTACCGTATTTGAAATAGGATAGAATTCCGGTAATTTTCCATCTTTAATTGAAATAGAATTACAATTCCCTTGTTTAAGTATGATTCTGGAAGTTTCTGGTCGTTCCAATTAATTCCGTGTTGGATAGGAGAAGAATTTGTAGAAGTTTCCCTATTAGAAATCAGATTCAGGAAGTTACTGACGGTTCTCCGCGCGGCCGCGCGCACAAAAAGCTTAACACCGCGCGCCCGCGCCTAGCCAAATCCTGGAAATCCTCTAGCGCGCCCGCGCTCCATTCCTTTGTCAACTTCGCGCGCCCGCGCGCAGCCCTAATGCACAGGCTGATTTCTTTCCCTTGAACTGATCTCTCCTCCCATTCCATTTGCAACTTCACTCCTTCGTTCTCATGAGCTTAGAGACACTAGCTGATCAACAATTCCTCCACACCTACATAGATCAATAGCCTGCACAATCTTCACAAAAATACATTAAAACACACAAATACTCGAGATACAAGATACCAATTTAAGCTGAAATAGAACGATCCAAGTGGATATAAATCCACTTATCAAGTCGAAACTGTTTCACATGCCCAACAAGAGATACATTTGTATCTTCTACAAATCTACGTTCTCTTCCTACATAAGCATTGTCCACTTGAACTTCTTGCTGTGAAGATTGACCAGTCGATACATGTTGGTTTCCTGTCACCACTTCCGTTATGTTCCTATATTTTAAAACCATACGATCATTGTTATAATGCAGAAAACACAAGCATGATGATACAATTAAGACATATATATGTACATGTATTTTTCTTCAATTCCAATGGTTCGAGCAAATAGTTCCGTCTGCCTATCCTCCATGCTCTTGAAAAACAAACCGAAATCTTCATTTGCTAAACGAATATCTTCGTTTAGATCTGCAGAAGTCAGATTGATATTATTCAAGTCATTCACCAACAATGACTTGATGCTTGAGTACCTTCTCCTTTTTGCTGATCTTGAACTCATTTCTTTTGATTCTAAGTAATGAACAAACCTTATGAAACAATGATGAGTATCCCCCTTTGAATTTATAGATGTTTGATTAACATGCAAAGTTATTGGTTTGTTTTTTAACTTCCACGTTCTATGACATGTTCTCCACTAATCCATTATTAATTCTTATGATCATGGCATATATATGTTTGATGTACAGTATTTTTAACAAACAAAGATATTGGTGGGTGGGTTATATTACTTCCACGACTTAATTTAATGGTTTATCAATTTTTTTAATTAGAATAAGTTTTGTGAGTAAACTTCTATACGTTTTGTACATATACATTTTACTTGATGTATATGTGGAATTTATATGCCTATGTTGATATTGTTGGAATTTTTATATTTTTTGATATTATTTTAAAAACAATAAATTAAATTAAATTTCTTATTGTGAATATTGAAATATGAATTTTGTATAATCAAGATTATTTATTAATATTGAGTATGGATCTATTGCAAGGATTAGGCAGAGGCTGGTAGATCAAGAATATCAATACTTTCACATTCATGGCATGTGAAAGATAATCCACGTTATAATATTTTATGGTTTACTTAAATAATTTTGTTTTGTGGTATTCGCGTAATTTTTATATTTTTTGCATTGAACATTCTGAATAAATCCAAATTTGTAATTTGGACAAATAAATTATTCCAACATGAACGTCTTGGCATGTAGCGATTTCTATATTCTATTATGTATGTAATTATGTCATACAATTTACGCTTTCAAGTTTTTTTTGTTGATTCTAAAATGTAGTTGTAACTTTTATTTGTTAAAGATGGATCTTGGAGCAAAGATGTTGGCATAATGTTGATTTATTCATTTTAATTATATAGAAATTAAAGTATTCAAGCATTACTAAAATAAAATAAATAAAATCAAATAATAATTCAAGCATTACTAAAATATATTGAATTTAAAAAAATATGTTGATTTTTTTGTCATTTACGAATCTTATGCTACTGTAATGAAAATTTTAATCCAAGTATGACATTTGTTGTTCCAAGTTTAAAAGGAATGTATAAGTATTATCGCAAAGTATAGTTCTGTTTTTACTGTTTTAAAACAAAACCATGACGAAATAATTATTTACCAAAAAATAGTATTAATTCATTTTATAATGTACAGTGATGATGATGAATTTGTAAATGTATTAGACCTGATACAATATATTAAATTAATTACAATTATCTAAATTTATATACCCTATTTACATGATCATATCATTCACATTAATGATAAAATCATAATCGTGATTAGATATATTTTTTTTCCTATAAATTTGCATTATATCAAGTTGTTTGTTATCCTATTATTATGTTGCTGATCCATGTGATATGTATATATGATATATGATATATGATATAGAATATATTACTTTCTAATAAAACACTAAGCATACAAGATAGACATTATCATTGAAACATATAAGGTCATCGGTAACTTCATTGAAACATATAAGGCAAATTCATTCAGACCTGTCTATCATGTTTACTAATTGTACCATTGTGCAACCTGTCCTCTTGAAAATGAATTGTGGAACTCATTTTGCGATCAAACAGTTGAAAGTAGTATTTGCCATAAAAGTCAAGAAAATGGCAGACATTTGGCACATATGGCACAATTTTTTTCTCTATATTAAAAAATATTTTTAAATCATTTTCCTGTAATATTATAAACATCGATGAATTTATCATCAAACAAACAAAACATTCAGCACATGATTTTATCTCAACGTTCCATTGTACTCCGTTTCGTACCAAGAAAACTATTTTACCAGAATCCAAGTTGCTTATAAATTCATCAAGGATATGGAATTTCAATTAATGCACCGTTAAAAATTGGTTCATAATTAAAATTGAAAACGAATATGTGACCGTTTGGCAAACTCAAGTAAGGATATTGGTTTAAATTAAACGGAGGTAACGGAAATATGCGCCGTTAAAATTGATTAAAACAATTTGCATTGTTTAATTAATAAAGCAAAAAAATAAAAAAAAATAAGACCCGTGTGCGAAGCACGGGCATGAATGCTAGTCTATATATATTATAATGCCTGGAGATCAGAAAGTTACCAGAAACGTTTAAAGTATTTTTCTTGAATTTTCAATTTTTCAATTTTTTTTATTAATTTTTTTTTCTTGCATTCAATAGCTTTTAATGACATATTAATTTGTCATTAATTATACCTAATAAATATGTATTAAATTTATTTTATTTATTTAAGAAATTATAAAACATTATTTTTGAGCATTATAATTATTATTTCAGTATTAAATATTAATTACATTTATAATTAAGTTTATTTTTAGATAAAATGACGACTAAAAATTGTTTACATTGCGTAATATTTTATTCCCTATCGAATACCACTCCAATTTCTTAACGGAAAATTGTAGTACAGACGACCCTTAACTTTTAAAGCAAATCTTTATCATTAGTGATTATGGAAATCGTAATAAATTATAGAAGTATGTTAATGTTCGCTTAACACATGTAATAAAAATAACATGGGTTATGATCAAACTGATTAAATTGAAAAAATACATTTTTGTCGGTAGACTAAATCGATAAAAAAGTTATATACCCGTTGTTCGTTATATTATGTCGAAATAAATTAATATTCTAATTAAATAATTACACTACAATTGAACATGTATGTTATGAGAGGGGCGTCGGCTTTAAAAAGTGTTATTATATATAATATTTATAACTTTTGATAGTAAAGATTACGTTTGTATTATAATAACTACTTTTTATGTTTATGATATTTTTGAGATTATAAAATTTTTAGATATATAAAGAGAATATCTTCAAACTTATAATTTATGAAATTATTTTGAATTAATTTTTTAAAAAAATTCCTAAGAGACCAATCAATTTTTGAAAAAAATAAATAATAATTCATCTGTTTCAATATTTCAAAATAAAAATTTATGAACCGCGCGAAGCGCGGATAAGTTGACTAGTATATTATAATGCCAGGAGATCGGAAAGCTATTAGAAGCGTTTAAGATAGTTTTCGAAAATTTTCATATTTTTGAATTTTTTTTAAAATTATTTTCTTGCATTAAATAGCTCTTAATGGCATATTAATTAGCATTAATAATTAATAATACCTAATAAATGTATATTAATTTTTTTATTTATTTATTAATTTAGAAAACTTTATTTCAGCATTATAAATATTATTTCAAAATTAAATACTAATTACATATATAATTGAGTTTATTTTTAGGTTAAATTATGACTTAAAATTATTTACATTGCGTCCTTTTTTATTCCTTATCAAATACCATTGCAATTTCTTTTTGGATAATTGTAGTATATACGACCCTTAACTTCTCAAACAATCTTTATAATTAGTGATTATGAAAATCGTAATAAATTATGAAAATATATTAATATTTGCTTAACACCTGTAAAGGTAATACAAATAGATTTTTATTTTTACACTCGAGTTATGATCAAATCGATTAAATTGAAAAAAAATCCAATTCTATCGGTAGATTAAATCGATAAAAAAGTGTATACCCGTTGCTCATTATATCGTTTCGAAATAAACTAAATAAAATTTTACACTACTATTGAACATGTATGTTTTGAGAGGGGCGTCGGCTTTAAAAATTGTTATTATATTTAATAGTCATAACTTTGATCGTAAAAACTATGTTTGTATTATAATTGCTACTTTTTATGTTTATGATATTTTTTAAGATTATTAAAATTTTAGATATATAATGAGGGTATTTTCAAATTTATAATTAATGTAAATCGTTTTGAATCAATTTTTTAGAAAAATCTTAAATGACCACTTAATTTTTAAAAATAATAAAAACTAATTTATATATTTTCAATATTTTAAAATGAAAATTTATAAACCGCGCGAAGCGCGGATAAGTTGACTAGTTATTTATAATTTATGAAGCATCATGACATGTTCTCAGTAATTTTCCTAAAATATTAAATAGAGCAATGTTAGGGAATTTAATTCTCAAATATCAAATAGTTCTCAAATATCAAATATTCATATTTAATTCGTAAAATATATTATATTTCTATATATAATTATTGTAAATTATTTGATATGGATCACTTGCATAAAATCCAAGATACTGTACCGTCAATTAAATGGAAAACGAAAGTTATCTGAGCATTCTCATGTTTCTTATTTTCTAATTTATAGACATGAAATTTGTTTATTGAAATAAAATGGCCCAACATGATATTTGGAAAAACTTATTTTTCAGAATAAGTCAACTTATTTTAGGTTGAAAGTTAAGATTTCTAACTTTTCAACTTATTTTCCAACTTATTTTTGAAACTTATTGAATCTCAAACATATATTGTATATGTTTGGGGTATCTTAAAATAAGTAGCTTATGACTTATAAGCACTTATGTCATATAAGTGATAAGTAGAGCAGTCAGTAGAGTGTTTGGTAAATCAGAACTTATAATCAGTAGACTGTTTGGGTAAATCAGAACTTATAAGTTAACTTTTTTTTTATATAATTTTAAAAATATTTATTTTTTATATATAACAATGGATATCAATGGATAGATCTCGATGAATAGGGAAATTTGATATATACATATCAATTTTCTAATGAATGGATCGAGAGATATATGGTTTTGAAGATTTGAAGGATATTATATATTGCGTATATCGAGAATAAGTTATAAGTTGAAAGTTAAGAATTCTTAACGTTCAACTTATGGGTTTATAAGTTATAAGTTGAGCTAAAACTTATTTTGGCAAACACCCCCCATAAGTGCTTATGGCATTATAAGCCATAAGCTAACAGTAATGTAACAGGCCCATTAAGTGCCTGTTTGGGGTTTCATTTTGTAGGGAACTTATGGCTTATAAGCCCATAAGAACTTATGAGGGGTGTTTGCCTACCCAACTCTATTATTTTATTTTATTTTTTTTTGACGAACAAGGAATTGTATTAACTTGCAACAATCAAAACACAGCCAGGACAAAACCCTGAACTGACATTACAATCTGAAAAGAAACAAATAAACGAGCTAACCAAATAGTCGTTTATGTTTGCAGACTGTTTTACATCATGAATTTTACAATAATTCTTTGGATTAAAAAAGATTAGAGTGACTTCCCGATCAATCAAACCTGCACCAATCTTGCGACCGGTAATATCGCAAATGACCTTCACATATGCATCACCTGTAGCCCAATGTTCAGACACACCCCAGCTATCTACATGCCGGAAACCAGCTATAGACATGCCGAAAGTAAAATATCTCATATGAACAAATTTTAGTTGTGAAAAGTAAGCTCTTGCAATATCCGTTACCAGCCCAAAAACAATGCATGAATTACAGATCTCCCACAAAACCACAAAAATCATTTTCAAAGTAGTCATGAACCAAATCCATACCAACATAAAAGCAAACACTCGCCAAAAGGCGAGACAAAACACTCCAAAAGGCGAGACAAACAACCGAAATTCAAAGATCTCGGAATAACACCAAATTTTGGTATGATGTTAAGGAGGAGATTTGAATCTTCAAGGTATTTTTTATTTTAGTAGACGGACTCAAAACCAAGATAGATCTGAGAAATAAATTCTAAGATATTTGGTTTTGGTTCGATTTTTATTTAAAACTGGAAAGAACACAAAAGGGGATTAAAAGATTGGGGGAAGGATGGGAGGATGGAATGATGGGGGAAGTGGAGATGAAGAAGAGTGTTATCGGAGTCGGTAGACTCTCATGTGAGGGAGAGAGCTTGAGAGCAGAGGCGCCTAACTCTATTATATTATTAATAGACCAACAAGGGTCTATTAATTCATGAGACATAAAATTCAATCTAAAATCATAAAACATTTTATTCAATTTGAAATGACTAATTTACCCTAATATTTAATATTTTTTAAAAAATGTTATTGGGAGAATTTGAACTTGGTTCCCCAAGTTAGTGTTCACACATTCTTAACACTAGACCACTCACTCACATGTGTTCCAAATAATAAACATTATATGTGTGTGTGAGGGTGTGCGTGCATGTGTGTGTTTTTGTGTGGCTCGGGTGAAAGAATATCTTGTATTTCAATTATTGCGACATGTTAATAAATTTAGCCTTGAGTTTATATTTATATTTATTGATTTATATTAAAATACCTCATATTTATATCAAAACATAAACTAATGCTGCACAATTTATAGTTTAGTTATACATTTTTAATTGTAATAATAATCTTGATTAAAATTTACTGTGTATTGATAATTTCATAATACAATCAAACCATTCATTCATACGTGTTTTCAAGTCGTATTTTTGAAAAAATCTGTTGCAACTTGGGTAGTTTTGAAAAAAATCTTAAAATTTACCCAATGCAAAAAAATCTACCAGTTATTCTTAGTATTAAAAACTCTTACTTTTTTACATATTTCTCCATTGCTTGCACTCAATAAACTAATAAATGACATGTCTTGCCTTATAAATAAAATAATAATTTACAAGTAATTCATCAATATATTATCATTGTCAAAATAGCACTTTCTTGCACTCCCAAATTACTATATAATTCCAATATTTGATGAAAAATTCCTTTAAATTTAGCGGTATTATAGGATCATTTTAGATGTGTTTAGGATATTTAACACATTTAAGTACTATATTATCTACTAATTTTAGAGTATCACCAAGAACCTCTTTATTTTCGTTTTTAAGTTGAGACTTAAGGAGAGAGAAGAAAAAATGTGCTCAAGAGACTCTTAGTCACTCCTAAATTCTTTAAAAATGTAATTTATCTCCTTAATTGTAAAAGTTTCTTACCACTCCTAATCAATATTTATAATAAATTCATAAAATGCATTCTCTCTCCCCCTAGCCCACTTTTTTTTTATACTTTTACGAATTCAACTTACTTTTAATAATATAAAATTAAATAAGTAGTGAGTATAAAGAGTATTTTTGGAGATGAATGTACATTAAGTTGTTAGGAACCAACATTTTATATTATATTTAAGAATCTGTTGAAGATGCTCTTACCAATCTGAATTTGCATAATCAAATTATGCATTGAATACTGACTGAACCAATATTTTATATTATATTTAAGAATCTCTTGGAGATGCTCTTACCGATCTGAATTTGCATAATCAAATTATGCATTGAATACTGACTGAATTTAGAACATTTTAAAAATATGTGTTACGAATGAAAAAAAAGTGACGAAACTCACAGAAATAATATATGCGATAATGAAAAAAAATTATATTTTTTGCTAGAAGATGACCCGTGCCTCGCACGGGTTATTATGCTAGTTATTAGCTTAACTTATGACTTAAATGTTGATAAGTTGAATGTTAGAAATCCTAACATTCAACTTTCAGCTTATTCTTATTTCTCGATATATGCAATATATAATATCCTTAAAATTAGAGCCGGCAATTTGGTACACGACACGAAAACGACACGAAAATTACGGGTTTGGGTTAACATTTGCGGTACACGAACATGAAAGTACACGAAAATGAAATTACACGGATAAATTTAGTGTCGGTTTTGGGTTTACCCTTGGATACACGACACAAAACGAAAATACACGAAATAAACAAATATTTAAATAATTTTATTAAAATTATATGAATACATATTTTAAAATAATATTATATATATAATTTTTACATAAGATAAATACAAAATAGTTTCAAGTTTTAGTTTTACAAGACTTGAGCACACTTGATTCTTTATGACATAGTGACTTAAGCCTCGACTAGTAAAAATTTAATATTTAATATTTTTTTTTATTAAAAAATCACACGAAACACGACACGAAATGTACACGAAATAAAGGTACACGAACACGAACACGAAACGAATCCTTAACGGGTCGGTTTTGGATTTAACATTACGTACACGAAAGTACACGACACGAAAGTACACGAAACGAACGAATTGCCAGGTCTACTTCAAATCTTCAAAATCATATATCTTTTGATCCGTTCATTAAAAAATTGATATGTATGTATCAAATTGCTCTACTCATCGAGATCTGTCCATTGACATCCATTGATATATATTAAAAAACAAATATTTTGAAAATAATAAAAAAAATTACTGTAACTTATAAGTTCTAATTTACCAAACACTCTACTGATTTATAAGTTCTGATTTACTAAACAATCTACTGTAATTCCTAAGTTCTGATTTACCAAACACTCTGCTAACTTATAATTTCTAATGTACTTATCACTTACATGGCACTTCTATACTATTATATTAAAACCGAAACATTGAAAGTTTTGGTTTTCTCCTAAGTTTTGGTTTTCACTCTAATTATTTAATTTTAAATTATTTATACTATTATATTAAAGCCGAAACATTGAAAATTTTGGTTTTCTCCTAAGTTTTGGTTTTCACTCTAATTATTTAATTTTAAATTATTTATAATATAAAACAAATCAAATGAATTCCGTTAAACCAATACAGAGTAGTATTTTATATTTACACCATTACTAATACAGCTAAACTTAAAACCTCCGTTGCCTTACAGAACTCTATTCTTCTAAACCTCATCTGCGCAATCTTCATCAATTCAATACACAATCTTCTTCGGCTTTTTCTCTTTTTTTTCAACACCATATATCAAACATAAATACTTTTCACATAGCCGTTAGATCTAATAATAAGGAATATTCTTTATTTAAATCCCTCTTCCAAAGATCAAGGTTCAAATCCCATCAACAACAAATTTACATTAAGATTTTATATTATTAATTCTAATCAATACATATCATTTATTAAACTATTATTATTACTAATAAATTCGTAATAATTTTCTTTATTTTATTTAATTATATAATTTTAAAAGTATTTAAAAGTAACCCGTGCTTCGCACGGGCTATAAGCTAGTATGCTTATAAGCCATAAACTACTCATTTTAAGGTAAGCCAAATGGGCCCTAAATACTTGTATAAAAAAAATTATCAAAATATAAAATTTTTATCCAAAAAAAAGCATAAAATAAAATTTTTACCCGAAAATAAGTCATAAATAGACATAAATAAGTTGTGCCAAACACGCAAATAGTCGCAGCCTACGTAGAGATGCATCCTGTACACAGTACACCAGTAGTCCAGTACCTGGAACACGAAGTTTTTTTTATGTTCTACTCGAAAGAAAGTATAGCCCATAGTATATTATATCTACTCGTATTAAAGAGACTGTATTTGCGAAAAATTCCAACTATGTTTTTTATAAAAGTCAAGATGTCAAAAAGTTACGATAATAACTTTAAATGTTCAAATATGTACAAGCTTACTCCATGAGAAGAGAAGATTAATGTGTACACGTTTAAAGTTGTTTTTTTTTAAAGTCAGCTGAAATTTCAACGAAAATATAAAGATAGTATAATCGATGACTAATACTTGTGTTGTTTCTGCGAAATGAATAGAAAAGTATCCGATGTATTCAAAACTTGAAGTCAACACTACGGAAGGATACAATTGTACGTCTAGTATTAAAAGAGTGTAAACTGAAATGAAGTGGACGCCTGACCCTTTCATTATAAATACATATAAGGAGCCGTTTCAATTGTTATGAGCTTCAGATTAAACTGAAAGTTCACCGTTTCAGCAGCTCTGTTTTGTCTTGCATTTCCAGTTTCATTCAATTGTTAAGTGATGGTGACTCAACCTCAAAATGGTCATTACGATGATGACAACAACAACAACAACAATGTAATATATCTCTTTCTTCCTCTGCTGCATTATTTTTCGGTCACTTTAGCTTATGCAACTTTTATTAGTGTCTTATTGCTATACAATTTGGGCTCGGGCGGAAGTGTCCAATAACGATATTTTGAAAGTTGTACATGTTTTTAAACAAACGGATCGATCGAGGGCTCGAGTGTTCGTAATCTGTGTCAGATATGGATAATCAACATGAAATAAAGATTCCGAGACTAATGGGTCCAATTTTAGCATCACTTTTCATAGTCTCTGTTAGGAAAACAGACCTGCATAAACACACACACACATAAGCTGACATGCATGCATAGTTTAATCTAAAATCTGATGCTCAAGGAGGCCTGCAAGCATAAATTTGGTCATGTAATCATGTTGTGCCTCTCAGTCAATGGAGTTGGCGTTTGCCCTAATTTGTTTTCCATCTTAAATTGGCTATGTAGATTAACTAGATTTTCATTTAGTTATTATCAGAAAGATTTCAGTTTGATAAGTTTTGCTCCTTGGGATTTGATAACTTGTAGCGTTGATAATGGACTAATAGACTAATAGTTTCGAAGACAACGGTCTCAGTCCGCTACCTGCTATAATAATAGATACATATAGTCAAGTGTCCATTTCCACACCCTATTTTCAACTCTTCACACTAGAGCTGATTCTCAGGCTCTGAATACCATTTATTCGACTAGTTAATTTGATTACGCTACTCAGTATATATATTTCAACAAGTTGTCTTAAGTGTAAATAATGAAGGCGGCCTGTTGACTATGTAAGAATCTTCAAAAAAGTGTATAGAGATGAGACACATTTATAGTAAAGCCAAGGATATGCTGTCCTACCATCCCCTAAAATTTGGAGATACAATTGAAATGTCCACATGTGGCCACATGTCAAATTTGAATTTGTATGATACTCCTTTATAATTTTTCTTTGGAAAGTTAATTAATTCTTCCTTCCACCTCAATTTTTACTTTTACATTTCTGGCTGGTTTCTGCTAGACTAAATGTAAAAAAATGTGTGATCATCATATTATTAGGTTGATCAAAGGACTGCCAGAGAGAAGGCCATCGATGACTGGCTTCCAATAACGTCTGAGAGGAATGCAAAATGGTGGTATTCAACCTTTCACAATGTCACCGCTATGGTTGGAGCTGGAGTTCTCAGTCTCCCTTATGCCATGGCAGAACTTGGATGGTAAATCTTATGCTTCCATCCCAAAGAATCAAAATTTCTGTTTTTTCAGTAAATGGTCTTATATAGATCAGTTACAAATAATTACATGGAACATATTGAACTGGACTATATCTAAAATGTTGTGCTATGTGAAAATTTGCAGGGGTCCTGGTATAGCAGTGATGGTTATATCTTGGATTATCACATTATATACTCTATGGCAAATGGTGCAAATGCATGAAATGATACCTGGTAAACGTTTTGACAGATACCACGAGCTAGGCCAGCAAGCTTTCGGTGAGAAGCTTGGTCTTTACATCGTGGTGCCTCAACAACTAGTTGTTGAAGTTAGTGTCAACATTATCTACATGGTTACTGGAGGAAAATCCCTGAAAAAATTCCATGATACAGTCTGTGAAGATTGCAAAAGCATTAAACTCACCTACTTCATCATGATCTTTGCCTCTGTTCACTTTGTTCTCTCCCATCTCCCAAACTTCAATTCCATCTCTTGGGTTTCTTTAGTAGCAGCAATCATGTCCTTGAGGTAACCGTCAATATTCACTTACTGATCATACTATCTTTTTAAAAAAAAAAAAAAAAGAAGATAAAAGACAGAGCATGAACTTGTGAGTGAAAAACTAAGGTTTCGTATATGTGATGCAGTTACTCTACTATTGCTTGGTCAGCCTCTGTTGACAAAGGTGTACAACCAGATGTGGACTATGGCTATAAGGCTAGGTCTACAGCAGGGAAAGTTTTTAACTTCTTTAGTGCACTGGGAGATGTTGCATTTGCATATGCTGGACACAATGTGGTTTTAGAGATTCAGGCAACAATCCCTTCCACACCGGAAAAGCCTTCCAAGGGTCCAATGTGGAAGGGAGTGGTCCTGGCATACATAGTTGTGGCCTTGTGTTACTTCCCTGTTGCTCTTGTTGGATTTTATATTTTTGGGAATCAAGTTTTAGATAACATTCTTATAAGCTTGGAGAAACCCAAATGGCTTATTGCAATGGCCAACATGTTTGTTGTTTTCCATGTTATCGGAAGCTATCAGGTACAAGCATATATAATTGAGTTCAAGTAGGACGTTTATCATATGTTTATAATTCTTGCTGATTGGCTAATTTTGTCTTTGTTACTGTAGATCTATGCTATGCCGGTATTTGATATGATTGAAACTTTGCTGGTAAAGAAATTAAACTTCAAACCAACTGCAGCACTACGTTTTATTACAAGGAATGTATATGTTGGTAAGTATACACTAGATTTACGGATTTTGATTTATTTGCTAAGGGAGATGCTTAAAACTGAGGTTAAAACCAATATTATTTGCTTTCAGCATTTACGATGTTCATCGCCATCTGTTTCCCTTTCTTTGGTGGTCTTCTTTCATTTTTTGGAGGATTCGCCTTTGCGCCAACCACATATTTTGTAAGTTACATTTTTTCTTTTTGTTAAGTAAATTGTAAGTTACATTTTGATTGTGCAACATCATGTCTATTCACTTTATGATGAAGCTAAACTTGAACAAAAAGCTCACAATTTTCATGGTTTTATATAGCTCCCTTGTGTAATGTGGCTTGCTATCTACAAGCCGAAAAGATTCAGTCTCTCTTGGTTTACAAACTGGGTAAGTGAAGCTTAAAGTTGTTTAAAAATCTTTAAACTCGTCTTCTGGACTGCAGGCATCAAATTTAGAGCTGCTTTGATTTTAACTGATGTTATCAATAATTTCCAGATATGCATTTTCATTGGCATATGCCTAATGATTTTAGCACCTATCGGAGGGCTAAGGCAGATCGTACTTCAAGCCAAGACCTATGAATTTTTCTCATAAGCAAGAAAGATGGATTTGGTTAGATTATCTTAAGGAAAACTATAAGAAGCTTGTGATGCATGGCTCCCACTGATCATGAGCAAATTATAGTGTGAATTTTAGAATGAAACATGGAAGACAACTAGAGAACCCTTGTGCTAGAGGGATAGCTAAAGACTATAGGAGTATCAACTTTCAATACAGCAAACGGAAAGGCGGAAAGGAACCAACATAATGCTCCACAAGGCCGTTCATGTTTATATTTTTTTTCCTTCATTGTGTGTAGAATATACATGTGTGTGCTTTTTCTTCTGGTTAATACTTGGATTGGATAAATAATAGTATCAAATTTAATAATTCTGAAAAGCTGAAGCGAAATTTGCAGATACACGTAGGGTCTTGATTTCGTAGAATGCTAAATTTTCACAGAAAAAGGCATAAATGCTATAAATTCGAAATGGAAGAGCACATCAAAATGTACTTATACAACATAACCACTACAGGCATGCTAGAACATCACAATTTAGTGCAATTCAACTTACGATCACAATATTTAAAAAAAAAACCTACGATTACAAAGCGGAGGACCTTTTCTGAGCTAAATTTATTTTCAGTATCCCAGTTCCCTGCGTATAAATTACGTGCATCCTAAATTTAATTTTACCAAGGCATATAATCATCGGCGTGTTTGGCCAGATTTAAAATAAGTCTAGATAAAAATATCATATTTTGATAATTTTTTGATACAAGTATTTAATATATATTTGAGATTCTATAAATTGCAAAAAAAAAAAAAAGTTAACTTTGATATAGGGGAGTGCAATTCGGGAAAAAAGGTCCCATCAATACTAATGGGTGTCGGGTCACTTCGATATAGGGGAGTGCAATTCCCACTTCCTATTCCTAAATCCGAATTCGTTTCTTGAACCCGTCCGATCCATGAACGGTAATTCTTTTTTAAAAAAATTATTAATATTATATGAAATATTTTTAAAAAAATCACAATATATCAAAATGTGTAATATATATATTTTTAAAATTTATACTTATTTTAGACATTATTTCGTATTAATATTTACTAGCATTTTACCCGTGCTACGCATCAAAAGCACAATTTTAAAATTTTAAAATAGTTACAAAAATATATAGTGTAGCCAAAAATAAAATATTTTGTTTTGAGAATAACGAACTCGATATGCATCTCAAATAACATTCCTCAAATTATGTGTAATTGTATGGACGCATGTTAAAAGAATTTGAAAATTTGTGTATATAAAATAAAAGATTAATATCAAAACACATTCGTTTGATATATGATAAAATTTACATGAGATACATATCAATTTTCTTATTCCCTTTTATTTTTTCCCCAAGTAATTTGACGACATTTTATGCTATTTTTACAGAAAGTTCGGTTCAATATAATCATGTTTTGAGGATCTGAGAACAATAAAAACATAATTATTAATAAAAAATAAATCAAATACATATTTTTCATTCTATAAATGCAAATAAAATGAAAATGAGCAATTTCAGGGAGTAATTCTAGTAGAGGTCCTAAAATTATCCCAAAAAGTGAGTTGGCATATTTTGATTGGTTAGCGTTCTATCCGTGCTACGCACCGAATGATAAAATTTATTAATTAACAAATATAAATATATTATTTTTATCATTATTTATAAAAAAAAGATAATTTCATTAAAATTTAATTGTATAATTATCGCCAATTTATACCAATTGCATTAATATCAATATTATCAAATAAACATCATAACATTAACAACCCCACTCAAACATTCTAAGCCCCTCTTTATTATTTTTTCTTAATTTTATTTTTCATTTGATTTCTTTTTTCAACCAAGTTCATAAGTTTTTTACCCATATTTTAAGTTTTATTGTTTTGAAAATTTGGTATATTTAAATGTGTTGTACAATGGGTTTCTATAATTTTTATTATATTAAGATTCAAAATATTTGCATGGGTCGTGATCAATTTTTCGAATAGATATTAAAAATTTATAAACACTTCGTTATAAATAATTAAATTGTCTCTCAAAAAAAGGTTGCATGTTTCAGCGATATGAGAAAGGATCACTATTGTGCAAGATCCATTAAACGAAAGTAATTATGATAAAGGAAAATTTTCATCTAATATAGTTTCCTATGTGTTTATTCCATATCATTTTTACAAATTTTATGTTCTTTTATTAGTGAATTGATTTATACTATTGAAAAATAAATATTATCAATTAACAAACAAATCCAATATATCCCGTTTTTTAGCAAAATATGACTGTTAGAGTTTATGGCGATTGTCATCAGCTTGTTTTTAATGACAACTTAAAATTTGTATATTCAGTTTGGGAGTTTGTCTGTTGAATTTTTTATTCTTTTCTATCAGAATATGTACATTAAATATTAGTTTTCTTTACATTAATTTTTCATTTATGTGTATAAAAAGCATTATTTTTTAACATACTTATATTTTACTTAGTATGTTAATTCGTATAATATTTTATATATATACATATATTTGTTAAATACAATATGTTATATTTGACTACTTAGTTAATTATTTTAATTTTTTTTATATAAATATAATTAATATTGTTTGCTGTGTAGCAATTATTTTAATTTTGGCTACATCATCACTAATTTTGGATACACAAAAAAATCAAATCTAATATGAATTAGATGTTGAGTTTTGGATTTTTAAAACCCAAAAATATTTGGATGTGGATTTCGATTTTATAAAATTTGGATCAAACGCAACCCGTTGTCATCCAAAAGCGTAAAATAAGACACTTGAAAATGAGTATCACCTATCTTTTTTCTATTTGACTAACATGTTAAAATAGAAAACTGTACATAAAACTAAAATTAAATGTGTAATATTTAAACACATATTCATATTACTATATATGTGTCCTTTTAATTTAATTATCGGGTTAAAAAAACATGAAATTCATTTTATTTAACAGTGAGTATATTTTTCCAACATATATTAAAAGAAAACGCTTACGCAAATATGGAAAATCGTATGTGTTGTGTACATTCATGCCATGTGTCTTTGGGGTCTTGATATGAAATTATTTTGTATACCCAAAATTCGAACACAAAATGCTACTAAACTACGCAATTTTTTTTGTACACGAAACGAAAATAATATGCGAGAAGAAAAAATATGACAAATATATGTTATGTCACTCTCTGCCCAAGTTGTCTAAGTATGTTACTATATAATTGAAAACAATATTGAGACGCTACAAAATAAAAAATTATAGTCGAGTACATAAAAATGAAGCCCTCCCTTTTTTAAATTTTGTTTATTATTAATAAATATCTCTGTTTGATTAGAATCTGTCTACTAAGACATTAAAATTTTTACCATATTTAAGGTTTTGTTGATATTAAAAATAGATATTATTAACCAACCAAGCAAATTCGATATGTCTGCTCTTAGATTAGGATATGAGATTTGAATACTATTACTTGAATTTAAGAATGCAAAATTAAAATGGGCACCTTTTATTAGAAACAATATATAATTTTAAATGTATAGACCTATCTAGTTATCAATAATATTGATTTTTAAACGACTGCTATAGCCATTTCTCTCTCTCCTCCTCTCCTAGAAAATACTAAATTAAAGTTTAGGGGTTGACATATGCATTTTGGTTGATGATAAGCCCATTTTTATTATTTTTCTAGATTTTGATTTGTTTTTTAATAAATAACTCTCTTTATTAAGAGTCTAGTACCACGTTGGTGGGTTTTATCTACTGATATATTGGATTTTGTACTTTCTCCTTGTGAATGATAACTCCCGTTTCTTTTCCTTGATTTTACTTTGTTTTTAATAAATATATCTCTTTATTGAGAGTCTAGTATCCCGTTAGTGGATTTTATCTATCCATATATTGGGTTTTGTTCTTTCTCTTTTGAGAGTAGATTCCTTTATTTTGGCATTCGAGATCTTAGATTTACAGGATTTTGTTATATTGGTTCATTTATTTGGATAGTATAGAATCGTAGTTATGATCAGTTATTCGAATACGTTCTTACAAATCGCATATGTATTTTCCTCAAGATTAAAATAAATTGTTGGATTATTTCGCCAGAAAGATTGTATATTTTAGTGATATAAGCGAGTGACTATATATTTAATATCTGATCACCGATTGTAGTTTGGATTAAGTCAACCTTTTTACTTTGACATGATCTATTGTAATATGTATTTGTCCAATCTTGATTATTTTTGTAGATGTATGACATTTTATTGATAAATTATTTACCTATAAAAAATATTGAAAATTTGAATGATTATTTGTGTAGATGACATATGCCCTTTTATTGATAAATTAATTATATATTTATAAAAAAAATAGTATTAGAATTTTTGCGCTGAGTTGACCAATTTGCTATGAAAATATTCATTAACAATATTTTTATTTACTATGTAATGAATTTAATTTTTTGGATTGATAATTTGTACACCAAATAATTTCTAATACTTTTTGAGAGTCTATTCAATATTTGAATAATTCAAATATATCGTCAAGTCAATTTATTTGTCCCATTAATTATTGCATAACAAAAAAATACCGAAGAGTAAAATGTTAATAATAATTGGTTTAAAATTCATATTTTAAAATTTTAATTGGTTGAATTTAGCTTTTTTTATAACTGATTAATTTAAAAGTTTATATAACTTATATTTTAAAAGTGTATTTAGATTAGTGTAGTAAATATTTTTAATTTCTAAAATATTAATTGAGTAAGAATAGATTTATTCAAATTTTTTTGATTGTAGATTGAGTGTTTCAGATACTAAAATATTATATTTTATAATATACATAAAATAGACCCATGCATTAAAATAATATATTTGTATTAAAAACAATTAATAAATACGCAATTTTTGAAAATGGCTCTATACATAGAGAGTGGCGCAAAGAACAGATATGCTAGTATATAATAATATAATTGTGATTGATTTATATAATTAATTTAATTTTAGTGGTTAATTCTAATTGGCTCTTATATATTTTTATGAAAATTAATTCGTAATATATAATAATGCAACTATGAATAATCGCTTAATATCATATATTTTTATAATTCTAATTGGTTTTAATTTAAAATATTAATTTATTATATATATTTTTTGATATTAAAAAATTATGTAATATATGGTATGTTAAATCAAGTCATTACTATATTTAAATTAGAATTGTTTAGTATAAAAGGATGATAATGGTAAATAAGGAAATTTTTAATATAATATGATTGGTCTAAAATTTAGTAATGATCTTTGATTGGTCATTAAATAATTCAAAATTTTCTGATTGGCTAACTGCATCTAACTATATTGATTTTAATTTAAAATATTAATTTGTTATAATTTTTTTTGATATTATGTAATATATGGTATGTTAGATCAAGTCATTACTATATTTAAATTAGAATTGTTAACTAACCATGGTTAGTATAATAGGATGATAATGGTAAATAAGGAAAACTTTTGATATATTATGATTGGTCTAAAATTTAGGAATGATCTCTGATTGGTCCTAAAATAATTCAAAGTTTTCTGATTGGCTAACTGCATCTAACTATATACCTGGGTAGACTCAGGTATTATAATAAAGGATTTATAGTTTCAAATAAAAGATAAAATTAAGAATATATGTACTCTAACATGAAAATTTTTAATTATTGAAATGGATGAAATATTTTAGAATTTAAAATATGTATAAATTATATTTACTTTAATAATTATTTAATATTTAATATATAAAAGTATTATTTTTATTATACATGGGGATCGAGTAACGGGAGCGGGACGGAGAATGGAGAAAGGAAATTTCGGGACGGATCGGGATGGAGAGATACTAATTCCCATTCCCGTTCCGATCCCCGAATTTTTATAAAACTTTTTATGCTCTTTATCTCGAATTCGAAAAATTTTAAATCACCATCCCATGTGAAACGAGGATCAGATCAAGATTGGATGGAACACGTGAAATGTCCATTTCGACCTGTCATTAGTTTGTGCCAGAATTTTTTAGTTTGTGCCAGAATTTTGGGAGGGGGTTGTTAGTTTTTTTTTTGATAATCCGGTGTTTGGGTCAGCTTTCGCGCGCACCTCAACTAATCCGGAAGACATACTAGCACACTCATACCCCGAGCATGGTAACCCACTTAATTCCGAAACGTCCTAAGGAATCGAACTCGTGACCTCAAGACAGCAAGCCTTAAACACCACTGTCCGACCATTTGAGATAGCCCATCGGGATGGGCTGTTAGCTTTCATTAGTTTTGTACTTTTGTGCTAAATATACACAGAGCCGGTCGGAGAGAATTCTTGGAAACACATTTTTTTCCAATAACATATATATATATATATATATATATATATATATATATATATATATATATATATATATATATATATATATATATATATATATAGGGTTGGACTCCATAAAGAACACCTTATATAAAGAACAACAAAGAACACCTCATATCTAATAGATCCATTGCCCCTGGCGGGGCCACCCAATACAAAAAGTTCTTATTTTTTTAGGCTCTATCCATCCAGCAAAAAAAAAAAAAAAAAAAAATTGAAAAATTTACTGTTCATCGATGACGTCATCAGTGACGTCATCATGAACAGTAAAATTTTCATTTTTTTTTTTTTTTTTTTTGCTGGATGGATAGAGCCTAAAAAAATAAGAACTTTTTGTATTTGGGGCCCCTGGCGGGGCCAATGGATCTATTGGAATAAATGATTTTATAGTGTTCTTTATTGTTTGTTATATAAGAGTGTTCTTTATATATATATATATATATATATATATATATATATATATATATATTATTTTTTATTATTGTAAATAAAATACTAATTGTTAATTTGTGTGAAGTACGGGTATAAATCAAACACGAATCAGGATTAAAATATTAATATTGATAAATTATTGAGAATGAATATTATTTAAATATATACATGTAAATAATTGAATGATAAAACTATTAAATAAATAAAAAATATTTAATTATGTAATTATAGTGATTCAAACACGAGGTGAAGTTAAAGAAATTAGAGTAAATAAATCTTATATATTTATGTAGTTGTAAGAAATCGAACCCGAATTTAGGCACTTTGATATTTCGGCACTATTGTGTGCCATTAAAATATGGTTTTTCACATAAATAAAGAATATATATTAGTAAAAATATTATCACACTCTTTCATTTTTCATTTAATATCAATATTGTTTAAACTTTTATATAGTATAAACTCGAGATCCAGAAAAGTCCCGTTAATATTGGTGTTTTATTCTAGAAATTTAATATTTTATGTCATAATTGTTTTTAATTGCCGCCTTTTTTCAAAAAAATGCATTTTTTAGTGAAAAGAAGTATATTTGCAAAGAATTTTTTAATTTTTTTTTTAAAAAAAATCTCTAAAAATGTTGCAATTGGATCTCACTTGTTAGTTAAAAATCGACTATTCGATAAAAAAAAAAATGTCCCATAAATAATTTTTGTCAACCCATCTTATGGGACGTAATCACGTAAACCCGCTATTATCACGTAAGCAACTCAAACAAACATTAAAAATGTTCTGGAAGTTTGATGCTTAGATTAATTCAAATTAGGGCCTCGAAATTACCTAAATATACATTACCGGAGTGTTTGGTTCATGACAAATTAGCATCCTTGTCTGCCAAATGGCTAAAACTATTATGTAGCTATTGTCCTCTTTCCATCGCACCAACGGGCAGCTTATTTGCAGCACACAGCTGTGCAGATTTCTCTGAATTTTCCATTTCTATGTGCATTTGATATTTAACCGGTTTGGCAAATCGAGCAACTAATTTATAAGTTACTTATTTCGGAAAAAAATTTATAATTACATACTTTTTATTAGAGAAAATGTGTATGGGGAGTTTAATATTCGCTATCTTGCAAAAATAAGTTACTTATTTCAGAAAAAAGTACATATTTCCTAACTTTTTTCCTGAATAAATAACTTATTACTGAAAAATAAGATTTCCCAAACGGACCTTATATATTTAGCCGTCCTTATGGATTCTTCTTCGTACCGTTTATAGAATATTATTGGCAATTCAAGCTACAATTATAGAACATAGATTAAATTAAATTTCTGTACCCAAAAAATGTCAACTATAGTACGAATCAATCTGATTACTACAGTACTATTTATTTTCTTAACATATTCTGTTTGAAGATTAAATTTTGATGCAACTTTTGTTAGTGTCTTTATTCTGAGATTAGAAGCACTTGGAGAACTCAATTTGTTCACAGACACAGCTTATCTGAATCATCAAGAATGTGTTTGGATTCCAAACACAATGCAACAAGAAGGTTCAGCCATAGTTTGCTCGAGAATCATCTTAATTTACAAAGACGACCAGGCTGATGAAAAGATTGTTGTTTTTAAATTTACTCAGCACTATCTTTTTCGTAAAACCGAAGCTTCAGAGCCAATTTAGAAAGGCTTGTTGGCCTAAAATATTAGTAACTCCTTGTTGCCTTTGCATTTGGCAACATAAGTAACTTCTCCTTCGTGTTACCTTTTTATCCAGGCTAATGAAAACAGAATAATAATAATACTTCTGATACACCATACATCTCTTCCAATCATCTCTACAGCTTGCAAGTAGTGATACTGGGTACAAAGTGCATGATAGACAAAAAAAATGCCAGGTGCGGGAGAGAAAATAACTTTGTAAATCACGCTATAACCACTTTTATTAGACGTTTTTATAATTGTTGATTCAGTATACCTCAGAAGAATGAAGGTTCCGAAGCATGTTATGTTAGCATGTACTTCCATCTTGCATAGCCCTAAAGTAGTGACCTCCTTATCAAATCCTTATGACATGTAAGACAAGAGGATACAGATTGGAAGACATGTAAGACGAGGATACAGATTGGAAGACAGAGTGTAATCCAATATAATGTAGATATTTGTAAGGATATATAAACTACAATTTTATAGCATTATTATATATTCACTTTACTTCCATGGTTTAGATGATGTACATCTCTATGGTGTAAGCTTCCTAATCAACTTGTTCGTAGTTAACAAGAATGGATTCAATTATTGATTTTAATATAACTAAATTATATCTCAATAGCTTTCAGCTTCCAAAGTACAGAGACTTGGTTTCTTCATTTGTTATTAGAAGATCCCTCTCCGGCTAGCTACAAGTTAAGGGAAAAAACAAAAGACAATATAAATGTCATTAAACTAATCTGCTCGATCTGTTTTTCTACCTTAAACCGTAGTACATACGGCAGGTCATTATCCTGTACAGCTGTTCACACAGATTTGATCGTTCCCAAGTTTAAATATAACTATGATGCAAGTAAACATCGCGATTGTTTTGTGTTCTGCTTAATCTTTTCCTTAACTTCTATTTTGGGTGTAGCTATGGGAACTCAAGCTTTATCAGATGACGATAAATCGTATGCTGCCTCAGCCCCATCAGTAGCAAACTCTCAAGTACCCTTGCATGTAAACTCTCTCTTGTTTTTGTTTTTGTTTTATGGACTTCTGTTAACATAAGAACAAACATATTTGCCTTTATTTCTTATCATCTGCTGAATCATTTCACTTTTTGGCTCCTATGTTATGTCAGACGTCATATTTGTTACGGTTTGAAATTGCATCAAAAAATATATTGAAATAAAATTTTGTGTAAAGTAGAGTACAGATATATAAAACGATAAGATTTTTCTCGTACTATTTACTTAGTACCTGCAACACTGGCAGTTGGAACTTGGAAACATAAATTGTTAAGAATGCACTCCTGCTTACTGGAGAAGAAGACATGCAATCACTTTTAACCTACAATCTTAAAAAGCTGATAGGCTTCCATTTTACTCAGATGCTTTCTGCCTTTTTTTAGAGATCCAGGTCCACTCAAGGGAGTTCTCACCTTAAACCAGTCATATGAGTCACTGACTAAATCCATGCAAGTTTTTCCATACAGATATATTCATTTATTGCAATTTGATGCCAATTCCAGGATGAGAAGTTAGCAGCAGAGAAGACGGCAGAGCAGAAGGCAATTGATGATTGGCTTCCTATCACCTCATCTAGGAATGCAAAATGGTGGTACTCAGCTTTCCACAATGTCACTGCTATGGTTGGAGCCGGAGTCCTAAGTCTACCTTATGCTATGGCAGCTCTTGGATGGTTAGTACAAAGAAGTTATGAGTTCAATATATTGCAATTGATTTCAACAGAATCAGAAAAACAATCTTAAAATTTTATAGAAGCCCTGAAGAAGTTAATTATTGGAGTTAGATTGTGCAACAAACCAAACGTTACGCATAAGCTTTCTCTAAAGATTCAAAATAAGAATAGAAGATTATCTGTTTTCCTTGGCATGTTGATTCCACAACAACAACAAAAAAGTTTTAATTTGGATTAACTTTGGAAATTCCATAACACATCCCTTTGACTTGATATGCTGATAAATTATCAAGTGGAAATGAAGTTTCTTGACTGGAAGATGTGTATCTGATCCTAATGCAGGGGACCTGGTATTGTAATACTTATCTTGTCCTGGGTCATTACATTGTACACGCTCTGGCAAATGGTTGAAATGCATGAAATGGTTCCTGGAAAACGATTCGATCGTTACCATGAATTAGGCCAACATGCATTCGGTGAAAAGCTTGGCCTCTATATTGTGGTACCGCAGCAGTTGATCGTTGAGGTAGGTGTGAACATAGTATACATGGTCACGGGAGGAAAATCTCTACAGAAGTTCCATCAAACCGTATGTCCTGAGTGCAAGGATATCAAGCTCACATTCTTCATCATGATCTTTGCTTCTGTTCATTTTGTACTATCCCACCTCCCCAACTTCAACTCTATCTCTGGGGTCTCTTTGGCAGCTGCAATCATGTCTTTGACGTAAACCTCACCTCTTTATGCATCAATTTCCATTAAGATCACTTGTTGTTCCTCTTCCTTATCTTATATAAGCTCTTTCTTGTTATTGTTGTTGGCATTGTACAGTTACTCCACTATTGCTTGGTCAGCTTCTGTCCACAAAGGAGTCCAACCAAATGTTGAATACGGCTACAAATCTAAATCCACCTCAGGAACAGTATTTAACTTCTTCACTGCTCTGGGTGATGTGGCCTTCGCATATGCTGGGCACAATGTGGTACTGGAGATACAGGCAACAATACCTTCGACCCCTGAGAAGCCATCCAAAGGGCCCATGTGGAAAGGAGTGATGGTTGCATATTTTGTCGTAGCCTTGTGCTATTTCCCAGTAGCGCTAATAGGCTACAAAATGTTTGGAAACACTGTCGAAGACAACATCCTCATCTCTTTAGAAAAACCTGCATGGCTTATTGCAGCAGCTAACATGTTTGTTGTCATCCACGTTATTGGAAGTTATCAGGTGGAGTAATTTCCCAGTTATCTAACTCTTCATGCACATCAGGTTATATTCACCAAGTTCTATCTCATCTTTGAATGTAGATCTATGCCATGCCCGTCTTCGACATGATAGAAACCTTGTTGGTGAAAAAATTGCACTTCAAGCCCAGTCTACTACTTCGATTTATCACACGAAACACATATGTTGGTTAGTAAATTCAGTCACTGCATTGCTATAGTCATTGTGATTCAGGGCCAGAACATCCAATTAAATATATATGGTATATTTCTTGCTTCCAGCGTTTACAATGTTTGTCGCAATCACGTTTCCATTCTTCGGTGGTCTCCTTGGATTTTTTGGAGGGTTTGCTTTTGCCCCGACTACTTACTTTGTAAGTACTATTGTTTTTACATATATTTCCATGTGGTCTGTAGATTCTGGAGAAATCAGTAGAACTACTAATCTGACATCCATACTTTGTCTTCCAGCTCCCTTGCGTGATGTGGCTCGCCATCGTTAAACCAAAGAAGTTCAGCTTTTCTTGGTTTGCTAACTGGGTATAACACATGATAAAATCCTAAATTCTGGTTTTAAATTCAGTAAGTTGCGTTTCTGAGATTCACAATCTGTTTACGCTCGATGGCTTTCAGGTTTGCATTATTCTTGGCCTACTTCTGATGACACTATCGCCTATTGGAGGGCTTAGGAATATTATTCTGAGCGCCAAAAACTACAAATTCTACAACTAGTCATCTTCAATGACCTTGGAAGCAGCACATTTGAATGAAATGCAAAATAAACATGGAATAACATCATGTGCTGACAGAATTCACGAACAGACTGAGATCAATAAGTACATAATATCCTTGAGTGACCGCGAGTAGCAGCTGAAATTGTGTATCATAAACATCTTACATTTCATTTTTGCATTGGTTATGCAGACGCATCTATAATTAACTCATATCTATGTTTTGTACTCGTTTTAGTATATTTTCTATTGAAAGGGTAAAAATTTGATTCCTCTAATGAACACTTGAAGGCGGAATGCCCTTCAACTAATTAAATCTGGATAACAAATTGAGATTGTTCTGATTTAATCACAACCAAAATAGTACATCACCCCTCAGTTCATACATGCAGATCATTAAACATCGAAAAGCTCTAAACTACTCTTCTTCTTGGTAGTTGACTAGAGCACTAAAAACACAGACAAACTTTGTTAAGGCTAGCCATGAGAAGCAGAAGAAAGATAATCTTTAGACAGTATGATCATCTTACATATTTAGCAGCTGCGTTTAAAATTCAAGATGTCTACAGGATAATGGGCTTGTTTGGCGTAGCTTATTTTTTCTTAAGTTCTTAATAATTCCATAGAACAGATGAACACAACGACATAACCAAAGCAATCATATAGAACTCCATGTTTACAGAATCAAGAAGCTTCATTATTGATCAAGAACATTGTTTGTTACAGAGAGATCTGGAGAGATTATAGAGAGAAAAGAAGTAACTAAAATGTAGAACTAGAGAGCTATTTATACAAAAAATGAGTGTCACTCCAATCCTAACAGAATTAGTTATGATAAGTAGATGATGATAAGCTAATTGTGATAAGTGAACTTATGACATGTGTGATAAGCTATATAGCTCAATAGTCCTCCCTCAGATTAAATGTGGTTGCTTAACATTTAATCTGGACAAGAGATGCCAATGAGACTGTCGACCAAGCCCCTTAGTGAAAATGTCAGCTGGTTGGAGAGAACTAGGAATGTAGGTAGGCTTGATTAGCTTAGATTGAACTTGCTCTCGGACAAAATGACAATCCAAAGCGAAGTGTTTGGTTTTCGGGTGAAAAACAGGGTCTGCAGCGATGTCCAATGCAGCTTGATTATCTGTGTGAATGACTATAGGTAGAGTTTGAGGAATCTGTAACTCAGCAAGCAAAAGATTGAGCCATGACAACTCACAAGCAGTATCTGCAATTGCTCGAAGTTCTGCTTCAGCAGTAGAACGAGAAATCACTTTTTGTTTACTTGAATGCCAAATAACAGGAGAAGACCCAAGGAGTAAACACATTCCAGTTATACTCTTAAGCATACCAGTGGAATCTAAGTTTGAACCCCAATCACTATCACAAAAAGCTTCCAGTTTAAGAGTGGAATTTGCAGAGTAAAACAGACCTTGAAAAGGTGTGCCTTTAAGATAGCGAAGAACACGTTGAATGGCTAACATATGAGGAACACGAGGAGCCTGCAGAAATTGACTGAGATGATGAACCACATATGCAATGTCTGGTCGAGAAACAGTAAGGTATAGCAGTTTGCCCACATATTTCCTGTAAACAGAAGGATCATCAAGAAGGACCCCTTCATGTGGAGATAATTTGATATTGCTGTCAACTGGTAAAGACAATGGTTTAGCATTTTCCAATCCTGCTTCCAAAAGTAAATCATGAACAAACTTGTGTTGGTGCAAATATATACCATCATCTGTTCTGTGGATTTCCAAACCGAGATAATACTTTGCTAAGCCTAAATCCTTGATGGTAAAAGTAGAATGTAAAACATCCTTAACATGAGCAATAAAATCTGAAGAATCTCCAACCAATAAAATGTCATCGACATATACTAATGCAGTGACAAAAATATTTGTATCCTTGTAAATGAAAAGAGAATAGTCTGCAACACTTTGAGTAAAACCAAGATCAAGAAGAACAGAAGCCAGTTTCTCAAACCAAACTCGAGAAGCTTGTTTTAAGCCATAAATCGACTTAATAAGCTTGCAAACAAAATCTGTACCATATAACGGATGACCTGGAGGGATAGCCATATACACTTCCTCAGATAATTCACCATGCAAAAAGGCGTTATTAACATCAAGTTGGTGTATGTCCCAACGTTTAACAGCTGCTAGAGCTAATATAGTACGAACTGTTGCCATTTTTGCAACAGGAGAAAATGTATTATGATAGTCTTGTCCTTCAATTTGGGTGTAACCTTTAGCTACGAGACGAGCTTTAAACTTGTCAAGTGATCCATCTGCATGATATTTAACTCTGTAAACCCACTTGCAGTCTACTACTTTCTTGTCAGGAGGAAGTTTAACAATGGACCAAGTATTATTTGTGTCTAAGGCTGAAAGTTCTTTTTCCATTGCCTCAATCCAGCGAGAATCTTTAATAGCTTGAGCATAGGTTGAAGGTTCAGGAATGACAGTAGTGGAAGTAGTACAAGCATAAATGGAAGTAGATGGAGAATAAAGAGAGTAATTGAACTTGTCAGCATTAATAGGACAATCCAATAAAACTGAATTAGATGAACAAGTTGTTGGTTTAGTAGTTGTAACATAGTCTTTCAACCAAATAGGTTGAATTTTGGTTCGAATAGACGTACGTTTATCTGGATTTGGTTGTGGTAAAGAGACAGTCTCAGAAGCTGTATGAGATGTAGAAATAGTAGGTGAAGTCTGGGAGTTGACATTATCAGAAGTATTGGGTGAAACAGTATGTGATGTAGTATGTGATGTAGTATGTGATGGAGACTGTGGTATAGGTGAAGAAAAGGAAAATGTATTGTCAAAATTAAGAGTGTCAAAAACAGCTAAAGGTGTGTATGTAAAATCAACATCATCAGAATATGTAGGACCAGGAGGTGTAAAATTGTGAGATGAAGGTTGTGTAGAAGAAACTAAACTGGCAAAAGGAAAACATGATTCATTGAAAACAACATGTCGTGAAGTAAAAAACTGATGAGTGATAGGGTCAAAAAGCTTATAGCCTTTTTGAGTCATTGAGTAACCAACAAAGACAGTACTAATAGCTCGAGGTGCTAATTTATCTGTTTCATGAACAGACATGTGAGCTTGACAACCAAAAATTCGTAAATGATCATAAGATGGAGACTTATTATACAACTTTTGATAAGGAGAAACAAAACCTAACACAGAGGAAGGAATACGATTAATAAGATAGGTAGATGTGAGAACACAATCACCCCAAAAAACTGAAGGAATACATGCTTGAAACATAAGGGCTCTAGACATTTCAAGCAAATTCCTGTGTTTTCGTTCGACACGACCGTTTTGTTGAGGGGTATAAGGGCATGTCGTTTGATGAATAGTTCCTTGAGAAAGGAAAAAAGAAGATAATTCTGTGTTGAGGAATTCACCTCCATTATCAGTACGGATGCATTTGATTGTGGTAGAAAATTGAGTGTGCACATAAGAAAAGAAATCTTTCAAACATTGAGTAACATGCTGTTTTGTTGGTAACAAAATTGTCCACACACCTCTAGTATAATCGTCAACAATTGTGATGAAATATTTACAACCATTGTAGGTAGGAGTCCTATAAGGCCCCCACAAATCACAATGTATGAGATCAAAAGCAACAGTAGCTTGAGACTGACTTGAAACAAAAGGAAGTTTACATTGTTTTGCTAAAGGACAAGTATTACAAGGCATATGACTAGAACTACTGAACAAATGAGAATCAATGCCTTGAATTTTAGAAAGAACTTTGACTGGTATATGACCTAATCGTCTGTGCCAGAGAGAATAATCTTGAACAATGTGTGAAACTGATAGAGCAGAAATAGAAGAAGATTTGTTGAACAATTGATAAAGACCTTCCACCAGATTACCAAGAACCAATCCCTTCTTCTGGTATTGGTCCTGCACATAGCATTCTGAGTCAGTGAAAAGAACAGTAGAATGTAACTGTGATGACAATTTACTGACTGAAAGGAGATTAAAAGTGAAGGAAGGAATGAAAAGGACATCTGAAATGGATAATGACAAAGGGTGAAGATATACAGAGCCAATATGAGTAACATTAGCACTGTTACCATTTGGAAAATTAACAGTCAAAGGAGTGGATAAAATATGAACATCGTGCATACAATCAATGTCACAGCACATGTGATTTGTAGCACCAGTATCTAGAATCCAAGCATCATGTGATATATGAGAGCTTAAAGAGTAGATAGTACCTGCTATATGAGTAGCAAAACTGTACTGTGTAGGATACTGTGTAGGAGTAGAAACAGATGTAGTAGGTGAAGTACCAGCAAGAACAGAAGAATTGGTTGAAGTCTTGTTGATACATTGCATCAATGAACTAAGTTGATTCTGCAAGTCCTCCATCCTGGTAGAGAGATTATCTGAAGAATTATCAGTAGAGGTAACCTGCACAGCATTTGCAGATTTTGAGAACCTGGAATTAGTAAAAACCTTTTTCTTCCCTTTATTATTTGGATGAGAAGGATGATCTGCTGGATAACCAATTAACTTGAAACATCTTTCCTTTGTGTGACCTTTAAAATGACAGTGGGAACATTCTTGAACAGGGAGAGATGCACGATCACTGAATTTGTTTGGAATATAACCAGGTGTAGAGGTTTTAGGTACATTGACCATCAAAGCAACAGGACTTGCAGAAGTATGAATTTGTCTCTGTTTTTCTTCCTGTTTAAGAAGCATAAAAGCTTGATTTACTGTAGGCCATGGAGACATCATCAACAACTGTCCTCTAGCAGCAGTGTAGCTAGAATGTAGCCCCATAAGAAACTGTATTAACCTTGTTTTTTCGTGTTGAAGTTCCCAATCTTTGATAGCTCCACAAGTACATTTGATAGGTGGTTCTAAGGCTTTAATTTCATCCCAAAATCCTTTGAGTTTGTGAAAATAGAATTCAATAGAATCATTTCCTTGTTCAAGTTTAAAAAGATCTCGTTGAGTCTCATAGAACTTATGACCACTCACAACAGAAAAACGCTCACTAAGTTCATTCCAAACAGCAGATGCACTATCCATATATGTCATGCTATTACTGATCTCATCAGAAACAGTGTTTAATATCCAAGTGATAACCATATCATTTACACGTTTCCAGTGAACAAAAAGAGGAGAATCCAAAGCAGGAGCAACAAAATCACCATTAACAATGACGAGTTTATTCTTTGCAGAAAGAGCAATAGACAAAGAACGTTTCCAGGAAGCATAATTCTCAGAACCGAGCAATTTTTTAGAAATTAGAATCATTCCAGGCTGATCATTATTATGAAGATATAAAGGATGAGAATTATTGTCAATTGACTCAGAGTAATTTTGTTCAACAGATGGTGAAGAAGTATTGGCTGGACGAGTTGAAGACATGTTTTGTGTTGATATAGTAGGTAAATTGCCTAAAACAGCATTTGCATAAGAATGTGAAGATGAAAAAGTCATCAATCAAGAAGATCGGCAAGAAAAGAGATCAATCAACAGAAATCGATGTATAACAAATCGATAGAATGAGATTGTTAAAGGCGAAATCGATACACACATAAGAGAATCGATACACACAAAGTCAATCGATAACAAAATACGCTTAGAACTTGATCAAAACAATCAATTTGCAGAAGATGAATATGATAAATGTCATCAAAAAACGCAAGAAAACAGAAGAACATCCATGGAGTAAGCAAAGAAACTCACAAAACCGTACGAAAGCATAGAAATGTCGTAGAAAGGAGCTGCAGCGGAAGAGATTCGCTCTGATACCATCTTAAGTTCTTAATAATTCCATAGAACAGATGAACACAACGACATAACCAAAGCAATCGTATAGAACTCCATGTTTACAGAATCAAGAAGCTTCATTATTGATCAAGAACATTGTTTGTTACAGAGAGATCTGGAGAGATTATAGAGAGAAAAGAAGTAACTAAAATGTAGAACTAGAGAGCTATTTATACAAAAAATGAGTCACTCCAATCCTAACAGAATTAGTTATGATAAGTAGATGATGATAAGCTACCTGTGATAAGTGAACTTATGACATGTGTGATAAGCTATATAGCTCAATATTTTTTGGACTTATGGACTTATTTTCGGGTAAAAAATTTATATTTTAATTAAAAAAAATTATATAAGTATTTAATGTATGTTTGAGATTCAATAAGTTGCAAAAATAAGTTGGAAAATAAGTTGAAAAGTTAGGAATCTTAACTTTCAACTTAAAATAAATTGACTTATTCTGGAAAATAAGTTAGCCCAAACACTCCCAATCTATCAAGTAAATGTTTGAACATATCCATGGAAAGGATTTTTCCTACCACAAAACCAAGGGGACTATTTTCACTTGTTCCGGGTCTGTCTTAAAAATTTATCACCAGTTGAGAAAACTAATCCTAAAATGACTCGACGAATAACTTAAAGACCACTTCAGCATCACTTCTCCCATATATCGAGTAAAATCAAAGGAAAATGCTAGACTTACATAAAATTTGACAAAAACTTTCACAAAATGGTAGGTGTCTCAATGTGATTGGTTATAATTCAATGGACCCCCTGCATTCACATTAATATCAACCAATAAAAACATCAATTAGTGAAATCTAACTCATTATGTAAATTTTTCTATGCATATTTTCTGTGCACCATGTTATACCAATTAACTACGAACAACTTTGATATAATTAAGTCAAAGAAATTTAATATAATCAACTTTGTAACTTGTTCAAGTCACAGAAATTTAATATAATCAACTTTGTGTCGTGTACTTCAGACAGCAAACCAAATGTTAGCACAAGCAATGTATAAATTAAATATTCTAAGCTTCAAGAACCAAATGTTAGCACAAGCAATGTATAAATTAAATATTCTAAGCTTCAAGCTTGGTTTCTACTAACAAAACAACATTTTCGAATCTTTAGTATTACTAGAAAACCATAAAGTCAGTATCTTCTAGATGACTAAAGGCTTAAAATATACTGTAGTAGCAACAAATATTAGTCAGATGTTTACTTAATAATGACGACAACCTCTAACAATTCTGAACAACAAACGACCTTGTTCAGATCACCAACTAAATCAGTACTCTGAAAGACAACATTCGTATGCCAAAATATGGCTTAAACCACCGAAGCTGCATTGCTCTAGCGGTATCTACCCTTTCCCACCGGTGTAAAGTTGAGGATTGAAAGTAAAGTTGAGGATTGAAATTTCAGGGGAGATATGTGTGCTAAACTATGGTTAGAGGCCCTCTTCAAACACTCCTCTTGACTTCCTAAACAATATATATGATCTTAACCAGAAATGACAGCACGTATTTCATCAGAAATAAAATATAACCAAATTCAGCACTGTACACATTGAGAACATAACATATACATATTGATTTCCATAGACTTTGAACAATGTAATACAGTAATAAAAAATCAAATCCCATCTTGATCATCCAACTATCGAACTTTAGTTTCAAATTTCCGAGTTCTTTCCCTATACAACACCACCCAAAGATTACAAATCCACACTATACTAACAAGAATAGCCATAAACACAACCAAAACCCAAGAACCCCAAACCCAAGTAGGAATCAAATCCCCAGCTTTCCCACTATAATAAAAATCCCCCATTTGATACAAAAACCAAGGCCCGACAAAACCCCTAACAACACTATAAAGAGCATAAAATGGAGGAGACAAAACATCAAACACCTTATCTGCAAACTCAGAATCTTTCCTCCTAGCACAAGCTAAAGTCCAAGTGTTTTGACAAAAGCTAGTCACTTCAGCAATAATCAAAAGCACAAGCACAGCATAAGCCCCATGAAAAACAACAAATCTACAAGTCACAAATACAAATAATGTGGCTAAATGATGTGCTATAAATAGAATATCACTTGGATAAAACAGCAAGTAATGAATGAGGTCCATTAAAAAATAAGCAATACTGTAATCAAGAACAAGGGTCTGGAGAGTGGTGTTGGGTGAAGCAAACCCACGATTTTTGTCGGAAAGTAAGGCTTTTCCGGCAAGTAAAACGGCCGGAGAGCCGTGGAAGTAGGAGATTAAGCAGCTAGCAGCTTCGGGTCGGAGCTTGGAGCTCCAGTTTTTGAAGATGAGGAAGTGGGCTAGTAGATATATTGTGAGATAGAATGAAAAGAAGAGAAGGAGATCTGGGAGTTGTGGAATTAAGGTTTCCATTGGAATTATAGGAGATTGTATGGAGTTGTATGTACAAATAATATAGAGTAAATTGCACCGTGCCAGTAAAATTAAGTTTTTGCACTTTGATGGTCAATGTTACAAATCTTGCACTATGATGACTCAAAATTATTTTTTTGAACATTTAAATGACTTCCGTCTATTTACCCTAAACGGAGTTAATTTTGACAGGGGTATTTTGGTCTTTAAAATCTTCATATCTAATAAATTTTTAAAATATCCAAAATTTCCATTTTTAATAAGTTCTTGATAAAATCATTTAATCTCTCTCATTTCTTTCTTCACCTCTTTTCTTTTCTCTCAATTCTTTTTTGTGTTATGGGGTGAAATGGGGCAGTGATGGTTTGATGATTTGAGGAGACGGCGGGATTTGGAGAAGAGGAGGAGTACGGAGTTCGTGGTGATTAGGCGGATTAAGGGTGGCGGTGTTGAAGGTCGGAGGAGAAAGGAGGGGTAGTGGGTGGAGGCTATGGTTGTGCGGGTGAGGTGTTGTTGGTGAAGGGAGATGAGAAGGGGTGAAGAAGATGAGGCGGATATGCAGGTGACGTGGTGGTTGCGAGTATTGAAGGAGGAGGTGTGGTCTGGTTGTGGATTGAACGGAGGTGAAAGGTGCAGGTGGTAAAGCAGGCGGTGGCCGTAGAGGAGATGGGAGGGAAGCGAGGTGAACTGTGGGAGAACGGTGACATGGATGGGGTGAGAGGGAGAGGAGAAAGGGGTGGAGGGATGAGGAGGTTGAGGTTAACGGATGGGCGGTGAGTTGCAGGCGGCGTTGACGGCGCGATGGAGGGGCTGGGCGAAGGGAGGCTGTCAAGACCATGAACATCAAGCTCAATTTCTCTGATCCCTTTCGTTAGTACTACTGGGTAATGGTCTTCTTTAGGCATTTCAACTTAATTCTCTCTTTCTTTTCTCATCCTACAGAAGCATTTCAGAGAGGGGAGTTGCTGGAACTGCTTTAGAGGGTATTACTATCTTGATAATAATGTAGTGAATAGATTCTAATGGCTTAAATGTACAGCCCTTGCTGATATCTTCCATTGGTTTCATAGTTTTTTATTTTAAATATTGTCTATACATGATTGGTGGTTGGAGTGTCCAAGTAGTGCTAATGATCAGTGTTGTAGTTGTAGAGAAGATTTGTTTGTCTTTAAACCATATGCTAGCCTTTTGCCACCTCTTGAAAGAATCTCATTGAAATTGAATAAATTCTCATTACAAAACGAAGGAGAGGGCAAATCGACGGAAGTCATTTAAATGCTCCCTGTCAAAAATAGAGACCAAAATACCCTGTCAAAACTAATTCCGTTTTGGGCAAATGGACGGAAGTCATTAAAATGTTCAAAAAAATAATTTCGAGCCATCATAGTGCAAGATTTGTAATATTGGCCATCAAAGTGCAAAAAATTAATTTTACTGGCCACCATGGTGCAATTTACTCAATAATATATAGATACATGCCTGTGTTTACGGTTTTTTGTTTAGAAGAGGTGTAGTTAAAAAGAAATAAGGTTAGAGAACAGTTTGGTTTCCTATAAATATTATAAAATAAGGATTTTTAATGGTTTAGGGATATTGTTTTGTATACCAACTCCAACAACAATCTCTATATTCATTTTTTATTATTATAATAATAATAAATTTTACTTTATGTTTCACTAGTACAAAATTGGTCTTTTACGTCGCCTATTATACGTCGCTTCTGCCTAAAGGCGACGTATATTCAACCATTATACGTCGATTACGCCTAAAGGCGACGTTTATTTACATTTCAGAATATCATTATACATCGGTTCAGCTTAAAGGCGACGTATAAAACACTTATATACGTCGGCTTTGTTTAAGCCGACGTATAAGATATACTTTTTACGTCGGCTTTATTTAAAGCGACGTATAATGTACTTATTTACGTCGCCTTTTTGACTAGCGACATATAAAGTCGTAACACATATACATCGCCTTTTTTATTAACCGACGTATAAAAGATATATACATCGACATTTTATCGACCGACGTATAAAATTACATGACATAAAACGGATTTCAGGCTCTTAGCTTTTAGACTTCAATTTATTCCCAAATTAAAACTAACCTCTGAAATTACTAAAAGTTGAAACAAACTCTCTCTCTCTCTCTGGACTTTCAAGCCCTAATGTCGGATTCTCAATTTTGTTCGTCGGATTCTCAGTTCAGTTCGATCTATTATCTGTTGTGGGATATTGAAGAACACAACTCTCCTCGCCGTAAAATTCACCGACGAATCACAGATCGCTGCCGCACGTGTTCGATCTGAAATGTGGGTTAACTCACTCTCATACTACTCAATCTCTCGATTCCAGTTTCATTTTCAATTGATTTCGATTCTGTGATATTACTGTAATTGATGGTAGTGATTTCATAGAGCTAATAATTGGTTATCGATGATTACTTTATGATTAGCTATTATAATTGTATCTAGTATTTACAGTTCCTTGCAAGTCGAATTAACATATTATTAAGTGTCTATTTTCTATTCTGTGTTTTGTTAGTTATCACTGCTATGATCTTTCAGATTTAAAGCATCGCACTCTTTGTTCTTATGATCTTGCGAGCCTAATCGTATGAGGAAATCAGTTCCTTCAGTGATTACCAAACTGATTGCGAGACAGATTTTGGATAGTAGAGGGATTCCTACTGTTGAAGTTGATTTGCACACTAATAAAGGCGTTTTTCGAGCGTCGACTCCTAGTGGTGTTTCCTCTGGAATGTATGTTTATGTTTTGGCTTCGTAGTTTTCGGTTTTTGTTTCTACCGTGTTGAGCTAGTTTGAGGTCAATTTTGTAATTCGTGTTTTGTTTTGCGAACGAATGAGAACAAATTAAGTAGTTGTTTGGCCTAAAATGCAGCTGCTGCGTTTTGAATTAAGATTTACTTTTATTTTGTTATGATGTTAAATGCATGGTAGATTAATATGTATGGTCCGTTATTTATGTGTTCTTATCGGTGTAATGTCTCGATTATTGTTACCAATTGTTGTGCGATTCCCTTGTTCACTGCACCATGTCGTGTGTTAGTTTCTTTCGCTGCTTCGGTGATTAAGAACTATATGTGGTTGAGTCCACTGTTCAATTGTAGTCTGCAAATGTTCAATTAGAATCACATATTGTTCTTTCGGTAATAAGTAGAATCTTAATGTCCATTTGTGGCATCTAACAAGATACATTTGTAGATGTAATTGTATACAGTTTGATCAAATATCATAAGTGTTGTTTTCCCTGGCAGTGGGATAAGGGCTGAAGATTTTCAGGCTTCTAGCCTTTTAAGTGTAAGTAATATTTTTGTTGAACCCACCCAGGTATGAAGCTATTGAAATACGTGATGGAGACAAGGCAAGCTATCTTGGAAATGGGGTGACTAAAGCAGTAAAGAATATCAATGAGAAGATATCTGAGACTTTGATCGGTATGGATCCAACCCTTCAGTCCCAAATTGATCAAGCCATGATTGACTTGGACAAGACAGAAAAGAAGGTTGATTTTTTTATCCTTTTAATATGATTTATTGGACCTGGAAACTTTTCTATGTATATATATATATATATATACTATGCAAGTACAATTAATCAGTAACACACACTCATATGTAGGGGTGAGCAAAAAACCGAATTGAAACCGGAACCGAACCGAAACCGGCCAAAACCGAACCGAAAAAACCGAACCGGCGGTTGCGGTTTTTGATTTTTAAAAACCGAGACTTTTGGTTTCGGTTCCGGTTATAGGTTCAAACCGAACCGAAAAAAACCGAAACCGAACCGATTATTTATATAAATAAATAAATATTTATACTTTTTATAGATATTTAAAATTAAGCACATTCACCCATATATATTTGAAAAGTAAAGAAGCAATGAAATAAAAAATAATTGGGGCCTAAGATTTGCTGCGAAGTTCTAACAATGTTACTGATATTAGAGGAGAGCCAGAAGAGTAGTACAAAACAATGGGAAAATGGTAACCTTTATAGTTTTGTGTTATTGTTGTACTTTTATTCATATAATTTTTACTTGTTCTGTCTAATGTGAGCTGCTACTACTATTGTTACTGTAATCTGCAGCACTACCGCTCTATTGTAGAACACTTTTGGAAAATGGCATCTTTTTTATTGTTTCAAATTTTGAAAATTATTGTATTAGTACTTTTGGATGTTTTATGTTTTTATGGTAGAATTACTTTTTTAATTAATTTATAATACTTTCTTATTTTTATTTTATTCGGTTTTAAAACCGAAACCGAACCGATAAAAACCGAACCGAGGTTTTAAAACCGAAACCGACGATTCGGTTGCGGTTCCGGTTTTCAATTTTTAAAACCGAGGACTTCCGGTTTCGGTTCCGATTTTACCCAAAAACCGAACCGAACCGGGGTTTGCTCTCCCCTTCTCATATGAAAATGCTGCATTGCAGTGTCCTCAATTTGAAAAAAAATTATGGTTAAATAAAATTTGATTTTCAGCTATGGATTTTAGGTGATGAACTCTTTTTTGTTATAGTTACTTCCATGCCGTGTATGGAATTTAAACTTCGAACCAAGTATTTTAGGGAAGGCCAGTAGTTTATGTGAGGTCGAAGTTCAGTGACTTCTTATGCACTTACATTTATTCTGTGGACAAATTCAGGATATTTAAATATACAGTACTTGATATACCTAAAGTAAAATTTATGTGCACTTTGGGATCACTATGTCTACGATACTATGAGGATTGAGGGTACTTTGTCATTATAGTGTTCCGAATTTTACAATTGAAACTGCTAACACGGTTTGGATTCCTACAAAATGTACGTTCAAATTATTGACACTGAATCTGAATATCCTATCAGTTTTTACTGTAGTTGTTTTTCCATTTCACACAATCTGACTATTAATTTTTCTTTGCTCCAGTCAAACAGGGTTAAATATAATTTGACACCAGAAATTATTCATCAGGTGTGGCTTTTTTCATTTCTTTGGCAAGTTGAGAACATTTTGTAGTTTCTTAGAGGCTTTACATCTTGTCCATAAATTTATTCATAATGCATTATTCCATGCGTCTTTCAGATTTTTGCTGAGAAGCCTACTGTACGACGTGCATATTTAAACCTAGTACTCAAAAAGGTAGAATTATTATAAATGTCCAATAGTTAGTTCAGTTGGTAGTGGAATTATTACCTCTCTTTTGCTAGTAATATAATATAAATTTGTCCTTTATATCTAAGATGACAGAAACGGACTTCTGGATGAAATATTGGAGGGCTGAATACCTTCATAGTACAAAAAATATTGTCGCTGCTGCGGCTGAGGCTGCAGAAGATGAGGAGCTTGCTGTCTTCCTCAAGCAAGATGACATATAGTGAAGCTCGGCGAAAGGTGCTCTTATCTTATGAGATTGACATCCATTATTTTGATTACTGCGTTTTCACCAAAATGATTCCAAAATTATTGTGGCATGGTGTCTTTTTCAACAACCATAACCACCCACTGCAATAACACAAAATCTTAGTCATTGGTTTGACAAACTTATTCATTGGTCCATTGAAGGTTTGTGTTATTCCCAGATTACACACTTGTATAATTGTAGAAGGAGGGGTTGAATACAATTCTTGATATTTATAAATTTCTGATAAGAACTCCAGAAATCTATAAGGGTATAACTACTGTATGAAGAGTAATGCACAAACACATATAAAATCATGTGGTTAATATGCACCACCTGAAGCTTTTATTTGAAGAAAACTCTGTGATACAAATGTACACAGCTGCTATTTTACAACTCTTTGCTTCTAAGGATATTCAAGAAATATCTAAGCAGAATAAACTTACAAAATAGTTTTCTTAGTTTCTAAAAAGTTGCTACACTTGGTTATATATCCCAAGTTTACAAGTACTGCAGGAATAAGATAATATTAATCTAATTCAAGTTGACTTGATACTCCACTCCAAATACATATGTAGCCGAAAGGTTGTCCTTGTGAACAGACATGTCCCTTGCACCTTTCTTGTATTTATTGTGTAAATGGAATGCTTCTTTCTTCTGTGTTTCCAAAGTATGGCTGTCATACTGCTTTTTATACCTACTATCAACCCATGTGATCTGTCAGTCAAACCTGTCCTTATCAACTGCTAATTCCCAGCTAGCATAGAAGAAAGTGTTAATGATTATCCGTTGATGTTGTACACTATCATCCGTTGATAGTAGTTTGAGCTGTATCCGTTGATATTGTCATGTTCTCATCCGTTGATACACTTTCACTTAGACAGAATTACATAGCATAGCTTATTTACAATTGGCTACCCTATTCTGCTTATCCGTTGATGGTCAACATGACTCTGAATAAAAACACTATCAACTGATAAATAGAGATACTGCAGTATGCTACAAAACCTCATCCGTTGATGAGCTACCTGTCAACGGATAGAGTTATAATGCCTCATTCGTTGACAGTTACAAAACATGACTTATACAATTTGTGCATAAAATGTGAAGTTATCATCAAGTACAACATATTCCTAACAATCTCCCCCAATTTATGCTTGATGAACATAAAGCCATAAATTTAGGACCTTGATGATAACAAAACATTTCCCTAGAGATATTTACTGATAGATGCAAAATTGTATTAAGCTTCAAAATTTTAATACAGAAAGTTTGAGAAATTTACAGAGAAAGGTTGCTCCTCTAGTCTGAGCATATCATTAACGTTTTCTTTCTCTAGTTGGCAGCACTCTTGATTTTCCTTCCTTAGCAGAATTTGATTCAATCTGGATTTGGAGTTGCCTATGGAAGGCTTCTTCTTCAGCAATCTTTGAATTCAGCTTTGATTGCAACCACCTAAGGTACTGGGTGCTAGCCTTAGATAGTTGGTCCTCCAACCTGAAGAATCTCCTGTTTCCATCTTCATCCCTGAATTCCATCATCCAATAAGGTTGAATGTGAATTTTCTGTCCATTGTATGGGATTTTCAATTTCTTGGGCAAACTTGATGGAGAATTCCATTCTGCTCTAATCTGTTCAATCCTCATGATTATCTCATGCCTGGCTACATTGGAGAACCCTGTATGTCTCTTAATGGCAGAGAATACTTTGGTTAAGATTTGATAATTTTCTCCAAGTACCTTCTGTAAAGGCCATGTCATCTCATTTTCTTCTTTGTAGACAAATACTAATCTCTCAGGCAGTTGTTTGTATTTGTCAATTCCTCTCACTTCTGACATTTCATCCAGATAAAGATTGATGCTAGAATATTCTTCTATTACTGCCTGTTAGATGTAGTCTTCCTTGTTCTCAACAGGTGACTGTTTAACAATAGAGGGCACCTTAGCTATTAGGATAGGCCCATTTGGAGTTTGCTTTCTTGGAGCCCTTTTCTTCTGTGTTGATTCAAACAGAAATTTAGGAACCTCAATTTTGTCAAACTCCACTAGTTCCTCCTTTGGCTCTATTTGCTGTCCATGTAAATTTACAGATGGGTTTATTACCTCTTGAGGCATTTGAACTGGTAATTGTGTGCCACTTGTTTCTCTAGATCCTTTCTGTGGAGAAATAGGTCTGTTGGGTCTTTGCTTTTTCTGTCTTTTCTGTGCCCTGGCCTTAGTGCCACCTTTTCTCTTAACTGGCTTAGGAAGTTCCTCAGACTTCCTTTCTTCACTTTGTAGCTCATCCTCTAACTCTTGAGCTAGCCTGGCAAGCCTCTCTTCTGAGTTTTCATTTGGAAATTCAGTATTTGGATGAGCTTCTCTTAGCAGCCTTGAAGTCTCTTCCCTCTTGGCTTCAACAAATCTAGGATGGCTGTTGGATATGTTTAAAATTTTTCCATTCCTTGTGATTACAACCATCCATTCTCTTACTCTTTTATTAGTCTTTTCCTTGAACTCCATGATTGCTTCTCCCATTAGCTTCTCTTCATCATCCTTGGGAAATGGATAATCCAGTTGTAACTTGTTCTTCCCATTTACTTTTGGTGGAGAGTAAGCTCTGGTTTTTATGATGGGTTCAAATTCTTTGACATAAGAAGGTTCAGCATCATAATATGTAGGAGCCACAATTGCTGGAGTGAGCACCTTCAGAATTGTACTAGATATTGTTGGAGCTGAGGTTTGGCTAGATAACAGAGTTGATACAATAGATTCATTGATCAATCTTTATGACCTCATTATCCTTTCATTTTGTTCCTCTCTTACCTTTTGTATGGCTTCAATCTTGGCAAGCTTTTCCTCTTCTATCATGTTTGAGAAATCAAACTCTTCAGATAGCGCTATTGGTAGAGGTTTGGATTTGCTGGGGGAAGCTTTGACAATAAAGTCCTGTGGATTGACCACTATGGTAGGCTGCTGCTCCCCCTCACTTGCTGCTTCTCTTCTTTCAGAAATTATGATTTGACCTGTAGTTGCCACAGTCTCTTCCACTTTCTCCCCCTTTTTGTTAGCATCAAGGGTTTCAATAGAAGTAGGGGCTTCAACCAACTTTTCCAAAAGTTGAGTTTGCAGTTTCTGATGTTGAAGAAATTGCTCCATCTGAGATTCCATCTTTTCCACTCTAGTGGTGAGTTGCTGCACAGACTTAGCCAAGCTGTCTTCTTTGATGAATCTTTGTTGCAACACCCTCTGAGTGGCTGTAGGAGCCAACTGCTCTAACTTGGAATCCACAGAAATCTTCACATCTTTGATATCTTTCTTGACCTCCTCTAAGTATGATCTTTGAATCACCATTTGCATCTTTTGCAACTTGAGAGAGTCAATTGCTTGTTGAAGAACAACCTGTCTTTGTGGATCTGCACTTTGGTGCTCATCCATGGCAGATTTATATTGCCTTATGATCTCCATATCAAGGTCAAGATAGGTGTAACTAGTAGCAAATTTCCAATCATGAATACTGCTAGCACCTTCATCCTCAGTGCTCTGGCTGGCTTCACTGTCAAATTCTTCAAAGTCTTCATCTTCAGCAATGGATGGCAGAGCTTCTAGAGATTCCTTAGCTCTTTGTAGTGACTGTGAGGTGTGCACTAGGTGCATTGCCTCCTCTGCTTCCACATTGCTTTGGCGTGCCAGAACTTGATAGGCAGGTGGAGGAATAAAGGTTTTAGCATCCAAAGAAATGGAGTCAATCATTGACTGATATTCTTTTTGATATTCCATGTCCTTGGTTGCATCATCAACCTCCATTGGCTCACTTGCAGTGGCTTCTCCTCCCAACCTTATGTCCCCTGTAGTCCCTTCTCTCCTCTCATCTCTCTTTTCTTTCATCAAGGGCTCCCCTTGGCTCACACCTCTCACACCCTCACCTTCACCTACTAAGGTGGAACTCTCAATCTCTCATTTTGCCTGACCGGAAGAAATGGTCAGCCTCTCATTATTTTGCTCTCCTTTTGCCTGCTCTAAAGGTAGCCTCTCACTCCCTTCCCTCATTCCTAGAAGTGCTTCAATGTAACACCCCTAGATCTGGGGTCGGAGATCCAGGCTGTCACTAAATCCTTAATTCCCATTTTAATAAACATTACTCTCAATCTTCCTTTTTGCATGCTGTGACCCCTCAGTCAAACATAACATTTACAGATTATAGGCTCAGAGACGAAATTAAAATGTTACTGAGTTATTACAACCATCTTGAAATAGATATTACAAACCCAAATTGTCATAATCTTAAAAGTTCAAATTAAAAGGATTACCATCTAAGGCGGCATCTACAGCCACAATACGGTTTGGTTTTCAGAAGCTTACACAAGTCATGCTTGTAAATAAACCTAACCAACCTAAGCTGCAAACCTATCCAACTTAGTCTGCTCACCTGTGGTAATGCTGCTGGGTGTGACCTCGACACCTGCCTCGTAAATAGTCTCATATACTGCTGACCGATTAGCACGCTTTTGCGGGGGGTCTGACTTGTTCTTGCCATGCTTATCTGTTGTTGTGTGGTGGTATATATAAAAGAGAAGCAAGAGTGAGCAATATAGCTCAGCCATATAATAATAGTTTTCAAAGTACTTTTGTTAACGTAAACCATAAAACATATCGTATACTGACATTGTATTATCTTTAAACATTTTCATTCTTTATCCAGAAATATAACGAAGAATTTCTGAGGTACTTTGAATAGTTCATCATTTTGTCAACACTATCGGTAACTGAGCACCTAGGCTTTTATTACAGTGTTGCAATACAATTCCAATTGGAAGAATGGGATTATGCTGGAGCCTCTTCCACGATATTTGGTGATCAGCCAATATACCGTGCCTCTGCTTCTCTACTAGTAGAAGGACGACGTTCCCTTATCGGGTTGCACCCTGACCGCATATGGGCCTTATCATTTGGACTACGCTCGAAGGCGATGTCCCCTCTTCCTCCAATCCCTTAGAGAATTCTATGCATCGTAGGAACAGAATTTAATTCAGTTTCCCCCAAGCACAAAGCTTGATGACTGGTTTAATAATCATTACTACCTTTACTTCCATGAGTAATTGAGGAAGTAACTCTGATGTGTGGGTTGACTTTAGTCAACAGATTTCGATTACTAAGAATCGCCTCATCAACATAACTTGGGAGTTGGTCGGAGTTTTTAGTGTTTAGTCAAACCTGAGCCCCTCCTTACTAGGTAGGGTGCATTTCTTGTTGGTAGCGAAGGGAGAAAATAATTAATACTAGCTCCCAAAACCTTGGGTTCCCGAGTTTTGATAAGTTGAGTGAAGTAGCGATACTTTTTCGATGAGTGTAGCTATAGTCCATGAAGAAATGGGAACCCGTCCTATTTTTAAATACTTTTCCGACGGTCAGAAAATATTTAAAATACTTTTTAAAGTTTTTAAATAACTTTTAAAATAATAATATAATTTTTAAATCATCCTGGAATATTTAATAAATATTCAAATAATATTTATTAAATAAATAATCATCTTAGAATATCCAATAAATATTTAAATAATATTTATTAAATAAATAATCACTCACAATTCTCAATTGAAAATAATATTCAACTTATTAATAAATATTCAAATAATATTTATTAATATCATCAAAGAAATTTTTAATCCGAAAATATCCAATTTATATTTATTGGATTATTTTTAAAACGAACTATACGTCATATATCATCTCCGGAGACTTCCGGGTTTTTATGTCCATATCTGGACGAAATATCTCCGACTCCCTTACTAAGAAAAGGTATTATCATACTCTACTGGGAACTTGTAACACATCATCGTATACATATATATAAGAGTATATGCATACATACATACTTAACAGGTGTATAAACCCACGTAAATAACCATACATCATATGCTGATTCGCAAAAATACTATCAAGCAGTTCATAGCATTTATACCACAACAACAACAGTTTGAAAATACTTGAAATACAAGTTTCAAAAACTTGTCTGATCGTGTCGGAATAGTCTGGGCTATGCCTCTAGTGCGATGATCTATAACAACCAATAAGGTTCGGTTAGTTCGTTAAACAATCCCGTCAAATCGACTATTCACGTAAAGACACAACTTCGTAACCATACATCCTTATTACACGTTTGGCTTATTATACGTCTATGATATCCTTTAACCACTTTTGGGTAATTATTGGTCTCGTAACGACTTTCGTTAAAGGTCATTTTCAACGAAACTAAAGTTTGTCTCGTATCGTCCCCTACAAGAGTTTTTTTCACTTGCGCAACTTCGATTCGAAAAATTCTATAAAATTGAAAAATAAACTTTTTCATGAAATTCTTTTTCTCACTTCTTCTTAACTGTCCAGAGGATTTTTCATCCAAATTTCATAATTAAGAACATCTTTTTAATATCTCAATTGTTGCTCTAAATATAGCTTCTTTCTGCAGTGGGTTCTCATGCGCATTCTTGACTTAAACATTTCTATAAAATCGAAAATTAAGCTTTTTGTCTTCAAATTTTTACAGGGACTTAACCACTGACTAAGTTAACCCCTGTAAAAATTTCATAATCACAGACCATTTTTAAAGGGCTCGTTTGACTTGGTAAAGTCAGTCCATCTTAACGATTCGTCCGTTTTAACCGGTTTCACTAAAACGAGCATATCTCATAAACCGTAAATCGTAATCACATGATCTTGGTGTCAAAACAAACTACAAAACAATTCCTACTGGTTTATGGCCAAAAACTTACCAAGAAAACACTTGTTGAATTCGGTATTACTGCTCAAATGATCTAATGAAATTTCGACATTATAACGACAATAAACCGAACATTTCCAAATTCCATGAACTCCATCTAACCACTTAATTCAACCACACACCATCAAGATCATATAAACATCATCAAGGATCTATAAAACCAGTGGTAACATCCATTTATCACTATCCAAAATTTTACACATACTTATAAAGTTTAAAACATCACAATCCCCTTAAACATGTACATACTTGCATCAACCTTTCAAACCAACTTATAGCTCATAAGGTTTAAGGTGGGTGTGAGTGTTTTACCTTCCTTGGAGTTTTAACAACCTTAAACAAGCTTTACTTTCCTTAAAAACACCTTAGATAGCTTTAACAACCTTTAATCTTCAAGACCTAAACAACCAAGTTTAAAATTTTCGTAGTCAGCATCACCACTCTTGAAAGAACTGGAAAAACTAGGGTCTTACCTTCCCTATATGAATGAGCCTCCTGAATAAGAGTTGTAGAGCATCTCAATACCTTTCCAGAAAGCTATAGAACACAAAATTTCATTGAGAAATGAGGGAGTTATGGCAGGTTGAAGTGGCTGCTCTGATTTTGGCCGAAAATAGAGAAAATGGAGGGGGAGAGCTTTTGCTATCTTTTCTTATGTAATTGATAAAATGATATGTATAATTGATATATATCAATCATACTTCAGCACTTATCAATTACCCAAGGTAATCTCCAAAGTGATTTTGCAAAAGAAAGGTAATTGGCAATTTGTCCCAAAAATGGTATACAATGCTTGGTTTAAATGATCATAACTTGACTTATTTGATTAGCATCCAATGCTCCTTGCCTTGCATGGCTTGCATGGCTATCCCATGGTAAATTGCAGGTATATTACTCACCTATTAATCAACCAATGCTTACCATTTAATTCCATATGCAAGTTTAGAGATTTTCTTGTAAAAGCGTTTCGTCGCGTAGAAATTTCTTTCATCGTTCTTGAACATTTGCCTTTGAAATTCTTCTAATAAATTACATAATTTCTTGCCTTGGTATTTAACTTAGCTTAAAGATTTTCTTAACCTCAATATCCCATATTTATACCAATTTTTAATAAAAATGAAAATCTACGTAATCTGACAGTTTCTACATTCCCTTTCTTCTTGGTACAACGATACTTTATCCATAAAAGTATAAATACTTCTTCATTCATATAATATGATCTTAAAAACTTTACATAACCTCCACCAATCACCGTTTATGATCATTTTAGACATATTACAAAAACCTGGGTTCTTACAACCTTCCCTCCTTAAAAGGATTCCGTCCCGGAATCATTTCTAGAACAGATGGGGGTACTTCTCTTGCATGGCTCTTTCCAATTCCCAGGTTGATTCCTCGACATTGTGATTAGTCCACAAAACTCTTACCAGGCTGATGGTCTTGTTTCTGAGTACATGCTCTTTCCGGTCTATGATTTCCACCGGTCTCTCGACGTAGGACAAATCTGGCTGTAAATCTACATGCTCATATTCCACTATATGTTTGGCATTGCGATTGTACTTCCTCAGCATAGACACATGGAAAACGTTATGTACTTGCTGCAGACTTGGAGGTAAGGCTAACTCGTAAGCCACTTGTCCAATCCGCCTTAATATCTCGAAAGGTCCGATGTATCTCGGACTCAACTTTCCTTTCTTCCCAAACCTCATCAGTCCTTTCCAGGGAGATACTTTTAGCAACACCATGTCTCCTACTTCATATTCTCTATCCTTTCGAGCTAAGTCAGCATACTTACGTTGTCTGTCTTGGGCTGCTGCCAGCCTTCCCCTGATTAGAACTATCACATCTCTTGTCTGTTGTACCAATTCAGGTCCTAATATCTTCCTCTCACCAACTTCTTCCCAACATAAGGGAGAACGACATTTCCGGCCATAGAGGGCTTCATATGGGGGCATTCCGATACTTGAGTGATAACTGTTATTATAAGCAAACTCAATCAATGGTAAGTGCTCTTCCCAACTTCCTTTGAAATCCATAACACACACTCTCAGCATGTCCTCTAAGGTCTGAATTGTTCTTTCACTTTGTCCGTCAGTCTGGGGGTGGTATGCAGTACTCATATTAAGCTTGGTTCCCACACAGTCTTGAAAGCTCCTCCAGAACCTGGAGTTAAACCTTGGGTCTCTATCTGACACAATGGTCACGGGAACTCCATGTCGTACCACAATTTCTCTTATATATATGTCTACTAATTTATCGACAGTGTACCTCTCGTTGATTGGGAGAAAGTGGGCGGACTTAGTCAACCTATCGACGATTACCCATATCGCATCGTGGTTAGTCTTGGCCCTTGGGAGTCCTACTACAAAATCCATGGCTAGGTGCTCCCACTTCCATTCTGGAATCTCTAGGGGTTGCAGTAGTCCACTAGGTCGCTGGTGTTCTGCCTTTACCCGTTGGCAGGTCAAACATCTATTCACCCATTCTGTCACATCCTTCTTCATGTTGGGCCACCAATAGTATTCTTTCAAATCTCTATACATCTTCGTGGTACCTGGGTGCACAGAGTACCTTGAGTTATGTCCTTCATATAGGATTTCATCCTTTAGTTCCTGAACATTTGGGACCCAAATTCTCATTGCATATCTCATGATTCCTCCTGCATCTCTTTCGCACTTAATTTCCTCCCCGGTCAATATCTCTTCCTCCGAGTTCTTTTCCTCTTCCATCTTTTGCTCTTGGCACATTCGAATCTTTTCCAATAACGGAGGCTGGATTTGAATTCCCATTAACACTTCTTGGCTACTTCTCGATGTCTTAACTTCGATTTCTAGCTTCTCCATTTCTTTTATCAATTCTTCCGTTGAAGTCATCATCTTGAGCCTTTCCTTTCTACTAAGGGCATCGGCCACCACATTTGCCTTTCCTGGATGATAACGAATTTCACAATCATAATCCTTGATTAATTCCAGCCATCTTCTCTGTCTCATATTCAATTCTTTCTGGGTAAAGATGTATTTGAGACTTTTATGATCTGTGTAAATTTCACACTTTTCTCCATATAGATAGTGTCTCCATATCTTTAACGCGAAGACTATTGCAGCTAGCTCTAATTCATGGGTAGGGTACCTTATTTCATACTCCTTCAATTGTCGGGAAGCATATGCAATTACCTTATCGTGCTGCATGAGCACGCAACCTAGTCCTTTATGCGATGCATCACTATAGATCACAAAGTCCCCCTTATCATCTGGCAGTGCCAACACTGGGGCGGTCATTAATCTTTTCTTTAGCTCTTGAAAGCTCTCTTCACATTTGTCATTCCATACAAACTTTTCAATCTTTCTGGTGAGTCGGGTCAATGGGGCTGCCAGCTTGGCAAAGTCTTGTACAAACCTCCTATAATACCCGGCTAGTCCCACGAAACTTCTTACTTCGGTCGGGGTGGTCGGTCTTTCCCATTTTGATATTGCCTCTATTTTGGCAGGGTCAACCAGTACTCCTTCACTACTTACCATATGACCTAAGAATTGCACTTCTTTCAACCAAAATTCGCATTTCGAAAATTTGGCATACAACTTTTCTTCCCTCAAGATTCCTAGGACTATCTTCAAGTGTTCTGCATGTTCTTCCTCAGTCTGAGAATAAATCAAGATATCGTCAATGAAAACTATGACGCACTTGTCTAGGTACTGTTTGAATACTCGGTTCATCAAGTCCATGAATGCCGCGGGTGCGTTTGTCAGTCCAAAGGACATCACTAGAAACTCATAATGGCCGTACCTAGTGCGAAAAGCAGTCTTGGGTATATCTTCCGGTTTGATCTTTAACTGATGGTACCCCGTTCTCAAGTCTATCTTCGAAAAGTGAACTGCTCCCTTGAGTTGGTCAAAAAGGTCGTCAATCCTAGGCAAGGGGTACTTGTTTTTTATGGTTAACTTATTCAGCTCTCTGTAGTCTATACATAGCCTCATGCTACCATCCTTTTTCTTTACAAACAACACTGGGGCACCCCACGGGGACACACTTGGTCTTATCATGCCCTTGTCCAACAGTTCTTGCAACTGAGTGGCTAGCTCTTTCATTTCAACGGGGGCCAATCGATAGGGGGCTTTAGAAACTGGTGCGGTTCCTGGTGCTAATTCTATCGCAAACTCGATTTCCCTATCGGGTGGTAACCCAGGAAGGTCTTCTGGAAACACATCTTTAAATTCCTTGACAACTGGAATGTCCTTCAATTCAGGTGTTCTTCTCTTCGTGTCTTCTACATAGGCTAAGTAGGTCTCGCTACCATTTCGTACTAACTTTTTGGCTTGAGCAACAGTCAAGAATTTTTGAGTCTGTCGCTATCCTTTGAATATGACCTCTTTCTTTCCTGACGCCTTTATCCTAACTTTCTTGCTCTTGCAATCAATCTGGGCACCATTACTTGCCAACCAATCCATTCCTAAGATGACATCGAATCCACCTAACTTAAACGGAATTAGGTCTGCCCGAAAGTGGTGACCTCCTATTACTATATCACAGTTAGGATATATCTGGCTTACAGGAACCACTTCGTGGTTAGCTATCTCTACCATTAGCCGATCCTTTCACATTTCTGGTTTCAAGTTCAGTTTACATGCAAAATCTTGCGATATAAAAGATTTGGTAGCTCCAGAATCAAACAAAGTATTTGCACTCAAGGTGTTAAGGGAAAGTGTTAGGTCCAATAAGATTGTAGAAGGGGGGGTTGAATACAATCTTTATCCTTTTATCGAAATTTGTCCTTAAGATTTAAATTTACTTTAGACAAATTTTGTGCGGAATTAAATGAAACAAAGTTCAAGTTAAATATAACAATATATTAAACTTGAGGGTTGTTACAAAATCAGTACAGAGTAATATCAAGTTAATAAAAACAAATTAGAAAATTCGACATGAACTTTTCTTAATTTGTTAATAAAAATCGAGATATAGATTAGGAGTAAAAACTCGCTAATAGTACAAGAGTCACAAGTAATCAAGCTTGAACGGATTAAATATTACAACTACAAAGCTTTTGATTTTCTGGGAATTTATTGCTCTTGAATGATGTCTTTAAGATGAGAGAGAGTTGCTGTGTGTTCTTGATCATTTTGAACTGATATTTTCTCTTGTATTTATAGCCCTCCTGTGTTTTGCCTTGGTAGAATTTTTGTTGAATAATTGTTGGACGTCTCTGTCAATTTTTAAACTTGGTTGTACATCAAAGACAATCTCCAAGACAATCTGTTCTTCCAAGACAATCAGCTTTGTACTGCCAAGACAATCGCCAAGACAATCTGTTCTTCCAAGACAATCAGCTTTGTACTGCCAAGACAATCTCTGTTTGGGCTTCCAAGACAATCGGCAAGACAATCTCTGATTGTCTTGCTAGTTCATTTTTTCAGCTTTAAATTAATTTGATTAAAATGCATAATCATTTTAATTTAAGCTTGCTTAAATAATTATTCTGATTTAATTAACTTAATAATTAATTTAATAAATAAATTAATTCTTAAAGAATTCACTTATTAATTAAATTAACTACTTGATTTAATTAATTAAAGGAGAACAATTATTCAACCTAAGATTGACTTAATCCTTTTCTGAATCACTAAAATTAACAAAAGAATACCACTGAATATTTTGTTGACGCTCCATGCACGGTCTGGTTCATGAACGACTAACTTCAATGACTGTCTTTTATCTTTTCACATTAAAGTGTGATTCCTTTTCTCTTCTCATCTCTTTCTCTTTATCCTCTGTACTCTGTCTGAACCTGTCACTTGTAAAAATCTCTGTCTCTTAGAAATAAATCCACTTGTTTGATTTCATACTGAGGCTTGATCAGGAGACTGAACTTCTTCCAGTGTAAAATATCAAAACTATAGATTGACTTGTAGTTTTTCTTCTGACAGATAGCATCTTCTGAGATTCCTGTGACAGATTAAATTATTTACTTATTACAATCTAATTTAAGTTGAGTTGATTCCTCGTACTACAAATAGGCTGTGTCATATGCCTTTCAATCTCCCCCTATTTGTTTGTTAGAAAATAACAAGCAAATACCTAGAGGATAATTTAACTAACTCAACTTAACTTAGTAAAAGATAGAACTTTAAATGTAAGTAAATAAAGAAACAGTTCTGGTTTATATTAACATTTTCCAGATTCAAACATGAAAGATAAATACAAGATAGATGATCCTCTAGCCTGATCATATTTAACTTATCCTATCTTGATCTATCTAGGCTCTAAAAATATAACAAGTAGAGCTACTCTTCAGTTAGGATGGTCTTCACTTCGAACTTCTCCTTCTTCTGGTTCTTCAATGATAGGTTGCAGATTTGGTAGATTTGCAATCAACTCAGCATCAAAAGTACGTTCACGTTCATTTGGCATACCTTGAGGTCTAACTGGTTGAGGTCTGACTGGTTGATTTGGATATCCTTTTAACCTGTTCACCACCTGTTCATACCTTGTCATGTTTCTGATACAGTAGTTTTGAATGAAATCTGCAGCATCCTTCTTTTCTGTTGTATAAAGACCAGTGTTTCTCAGCATTTTTTCAACCCATACCAAATGCTTAGCATTGTACTCTGGCAGCTTCACATTATCACAAATGATGGTTTGATATACATCTTTCTTGAGAAATATTACTTGAAATGGTATATGAGTTATTTCAGGACTGGCATTTCGAGCAAACTCCATGAGATGTTCATACAATAAGATATTCAGTTCAGAACAAAGTGATACCTTTTGTCTCAAAATCCAAAGCTCAGACAAGGTTCTTCTTTCTAGACAATTTAAAGATACATGGAACGAACCTTCAGAGCGACAATTAACAACAATTACCATTTCCTTTTTGTGAGAATTAAAACCAGCATTTATTCGAGAGATTTCACACTTCAAGGCCTCCAAGTACACTGAATGATTTGGATTGGCATCTTTATACTTGTAAATGATTCCAAGAAATTGCTTGTCATTATTTGTTGTAAGTTGTGGAAGACTGATTATCTTTCTGGCTTCATCCCATTTCTCACCAACTTTGAGTTTAATATCAAGTTTTCTCTTTTCAACAAGTATGTGATGTTGCCGTTGCCTTTCCACTTTTTCTTGTCTTAGAAGCTCTTCCTTTTCGTCCAACATCTGAGATAACTTTGCTAGTTCCTCTTTTCTTTGCTTCATACTAGCTTCATGCTCTAGCATTTTCTGGTCAAAGTGTGGGTCAGCTGGTTGCTCTATCCATTCACTGAGATCTGGTTCTTGTTCAAATTCAGGTACACCAATAATTTCATCTGGCCCAGCAAATGGATCAAAATCATCAGTCTCACCAGCGTAGTAAACAGTGTTGTCTTATTCAAATATTATGCTCTCAGCTGCTTCAACTCCTTTTCCCTTATCCACAGATTCACTTCCACTTGCCCTAGATTTCTCCCCCTTAGTTGGATTATCCTCTACAGATTTAGCAAATGAACCGGTCACAACAGCATCACCACTTTTTCCTTCAAAGAATTCCTTTTCTTCTGCTGTGGGTGCGTGAGTTCTGCTAAGCATGTTAAACAAAAGTTTCAGCCCTTTACCTTGTTGTGAATTCTGCCTTTCAATCAATTCAAGACGACGTTCAGTAGACAATTGATTCTCATGCAGTTCTGTTTGGAGAATTTCAACTTTGTCGGAGATTTCAGAAATAAGCTTATCTTGAGCAATAGTAACATCTCCAGAATCATCAAGTGCCTTTTCATGAGATAGTTCAAGAGTCTTGATCTTGTTTGTGAATGTAGTCTTTATGTTGGTAATGGCAGCATGAAGTAATTGTTTCTCAGCTTCAGTTTTCTCAAGTTGTTCCTGTAGTGCTTGAAGTTGAGCCATAATTAATGAACTGTTTGTGTCAGTGTGTGCACTCACCTGAGGTTCACTCAAGGATGTTTCACTCTCCTTTCGTGCATGTGTTTCACTCAAATTTATGGTGGTCCTCACATCACTCAACACTAGCTCCTTTTCCTTAGATGTACCTGCAGAAGAAATCACCCTAGCCTCTTCTAGAGAGGTCAGTGGTGGTGCAATGGGAGTTCACAAATCCCTATCCTTAATCAAACCTACCTGTTCATTAGGAATTGAAATCTGAATTGCTTCAGTGGTAGATTGATTAAGTTGCCTTCCACTTTCTCCAGTTGAAACTGCAAGTGGAAAATCCCTTAAGGGAGCCAGGAATGTTTCTCCTGGGAGGGGAGATGATGACTCTGTTATAGGTGGTAAGGAGTCAAGATTTCCCTCTGAAGCCTGTGAAGACTCTTCTACCGTGACAATGGTAGGCACTGTTTCAGTAGTAATCCTATTGTGCACTCCTTGCTCAGTGTCTCTAGCAACATCAAAATCTAAGGTTATGTTATCCCCCATTGTGAGTAATAGGGGTGTGCTTGACTCTGTACAGGGTGCCATGGCCGACTAGCGAATTTCAATGGACTCATCCTGTTGAGAGAATGGTTCCAGTAACTGTTCATGTGCCATTTCAATGTCCATATCCTTTTGGGAGGATATGGATGGGCTGACAGATGCCTCAATTAGTAAGTTTCTTCTCTTCTTTAGTGGAGGCAGAGCTGTGGGATCACTCATATCACTACTTCTTACATTAGGTCTTTTCACTGTTAATTTACTTCTGGATTTAGGTTTTGAGATTTGAGATGACACTGTGTTTGGCTCTAAGACCTGGGATAGAAGTTGTGGTTCTACAACCTCTTGGTCTAACCTATCAGCCACTTGGGCTCCAGAAGTAGTTTGAGATACAGAAGTAGTTTCAGGGAAAGATGAGAATACCTGTTCAGTAGCAGTTGCTGCTTCTTGTTCTGGTTGCTCAGGAAGAGGTGCAGGTTGCACAGGATCAAGAATAGGAGGCTCTTGAACAGGTTCAGGTTCAAAGACAGGTGCATTTACAAGTCTAGGAATGATAGGTAAATTTATGAATGTAGACAAGTATGAAGTCACATACACAGGCACATTTGGGAATTTTCTGTGGGTGTCTAGGCTAGTGAATATTTTCTTGGTTTGCTTGCCAGACATAACAGGATTATCATTCTGAAAAATTGTTTGTTCACCAACAGGAACAAGATGATTGAATATCAACATCAAAAATCTAGGGTAATAACAAAAGACTTTCTTACCCACATCAAAATCCCTTCTGGTTTTAACAATTCGACCAATCATTGTATCCCAAAGCAATTTTCCAATATTGATTCTAAGATTGTTAGCAACAGCATAACCAATATTTTGTAACATAGAAGTAAGTAAGTGAAAATTACCTCTCTCAGAATTAGCAAATACCTTGGAGATTGTGTCAAAGAATGCGTCCCATTGTTGAACAAGATTCTTTTTGCTCAGATTGTTCACATCGAAAACACCATGATAATTAATATCAGTGAAGAATTGACTAAGCTCAGCATTGGTAGGTTGTGGAGCAAAATCACCCATTGGGAGGTCCAAAATAGTACTAAGAATCGATTCATTCACAATGTGATGTGTACCATTAAAATCAAAAGAAAATGAAGTCAAATCATCAGACACAACAGCTTCTGTGCAAATCAATCTCAGAGGTCCTAATTTCAACGGAACATCTAAAGATATAGCATTTCGAATAAGCGAATGATCATTTAGAAATTGAATCCAAGGCTTAAATCGATCATAGGGACAATTATTTGGATTAAAATATCCAACCAAATTGTGCTTCATTATCTCAAAATTATTAGCCATTTCTCCCTTTTTAACACACAAACACCCACTGATTAAATTAACAAAAATCGAAAATTTTCAGAATTAATAATTAATTAAAATTAATTAAAAATTCGAATTAATTCGAAGTTGTCGGAAAAATCTCAGATTTCAATATGATGTTCTCCTAATCACTGTGAGTCTCAATCTATTTTTAGATTTATCAGATTAAATTTAGAACTCTCAAAACAGTCAAGAATTCGAATGGTTTTTCGAAAGAAAAAAAACGAAAACTCAAAGTCTTCACCAAACACAACAATACTCGGTTCAAAGAGTAAGAAATCGAACGATCTACTTAACCCAGTTCTCAGAATCGAATTTGGTTGAAGAAAAATGGGCAGTGGTTCGATACAGGAACGTGTGTATATGTATGTATATATCGCAGTGCTCGGTGTAAAGACACGCAAGAGAGAAAGACAATTGTGAGATCTGATAATTGTATTGATTTGTTTTTGTGTGTTTTTTTTTTAAGTACTAAACTGACTCTCCAAGACAATCGTGCGATTGTCTTGGCGATTGTCTTGGTAGTTCAAAATCTATCAAGACAATCGTTGATATAATAGAAAATAACAGAATATTCACAGAAATACATATTATTTTAGAAAATGACCTGCCAAGACAATCCGAGGATTGTCTTGGCGATTGTCTTCGAGTTAGTGAGTTAGTGACTATCTCGAACTTCAACTCGAAACTCGACTTAGATTTTCGAGTTAGTGACTATCTCGAACTTCAACTCGAAACTCGACTTAGATTTTCGAGTTAGTGACTATCTCGAACTTCAACTCGAAACTCACTAACTCGAACTTCATCTCGAAACTGACTTAGATTTTCGAGTTAGTGACTATCTCGAACTTCAACTCGAAACTCACTAACTCGAACTTCATCTCGAAACTGACTATCTCGAACTTTATCTCGAAGTTCGAGATGAGGACCAATATAACTATTCTAAAAATCAAGTATTAACAGAATATGTACCAGATTATTTACATGAAGCAATTCTAACAATGAAGCAAATTTAATTATTAAAACAAGCTATAAAATAGCAAAATAATTTACAATAAAATTATAAAATCTAATAAAAATTATAAAAACAATCATATGTAGTCCCTTTTATGAAAACAAACATTAATAACAAAAGGACAAACACTACAAACCAATTAATAAACTATTAACTATTTACATATTTATTCATGGTAAATTAATAAATCTATATATTTTCTAATAAAATAACTTTCTAATAGAAAATTATTTAAAAAGAAAATATGACTTATTAAACCATCATAAATATAATTTTCAAGAAAAATAAGTTTCTCATAAATTACAACTTGTAAAATTTGAGAAAAATATTTTTAAGGAAAATGAATTATTTTAATATTGAAAAGAAGTAAGTAAAAATATATTAAGATGATAATGACAATGGTTTGAACATTAACAAGTAACAAGGTAAGTTGATAAAATAATTATACAAGTGATTTTAATCAACAAATATTAACAAGATAATCACTTGTAAATTATTAAAGATCAAACCTCAGATATTAACTAGTTTAATTACTAGGACTATTTAACATACCCAATTCACCAACAATTCTGGTGAATGTGGATTCGTTAAGAGACTTAGTAAAAATATCTGCTGTTTGTTCTTCCGTGGGTACAAAATGTAACTCCACGGTACCATTCATGACATGCTCTCGAATAAAATGATACCTGATGTCGATATGCTTGGTCCTCGTATGCTGCACAGGATTGTTGGAGATTGCTATGGCACTTGTATTGTCACACAGAATTGGAATATTGTCAAGTACAAAGCCATAGTCACGTAGCTGATTCCTAATCCACAAGATTTGAGCACAACAGCTTCCAGCAGCTATATATTCTGCTTCAGCTGTTGAGTTGGAAACTGTTTGTTGTTTCTTGCTGTACCAGGAGACCAACCTACCACCTAGGAATTGACAACTCCCAGAGGTGCTTTTTCTATCTACAACACTTCCTGCATAATCTGAATCTGTATATCCAACAAGGTTAAAACCAGATTCTTTAGGGTACCAAATACCTAAGTTAGGTGTACCCTTAAGATATCTCAAGATTCGTTTAACAGCAATGAGATGCACATCTCTAGGATCCGCTTGGAACCTTGCACACAAGCATGTAGCATACATAATATCAGGTCTACTTGCAGTAAGGTAAAGTAATGAACCTATCATACCTCTGTAGCTTGTGATATCTACCTTAGCAGAATTTTCACAAGCTCTAAATTTCACAGCTGTTGATGATGGTGTTCTTGCTGAAGATGAGTCCTCCATTTGATATTTCTTGAGGAGCTCTCTGACATACTTGGATTGACAAATAAAAATTCCATCTGTCCTTTGACTTACTTGTAATCTAAGAAAGAACTTCAGCTCACCCATCAGGCTCATCTCAAATTTACCCTGCATTAGCTTAGCAAATTTCTTGCACAGAAGATCATTAGTAGACCCAAATATTATATCGTCCACATAGACTTGGACTAATATAGTATCATTCTTATGTTTCTTAGTAAAGAGAGTTTTGTCTATGACACCTCTAACAAATCCATTTTCAAGTAAAAATTCAGAAAGAGTGTCATACCATTTCCTTGGAGCTTGCTTAAGACCATAAATTGCCTTGAAGAGAAAGTAGACAAAATCCAAGAATTCTGGATCTTCAAAGCCAGGGGGTTGTTCTACATATACCTCTTCATCCAGCTTGCCATTCAGGAAGGCACTCTTGACATCCATTTGATAAACTTTGAAGTTTGAATGTGCTGCGAATGCCAAGAATATCCTTATAGCCTCAAGTCTAGCCACTGGTGCATAGGTTTCATCATAATCTATTCCTTCAGCTTGGGAATAACCTTTAGCAACCAGTCTTGCTTTGTTTCTAGTTACAATGCCATCTTCATCAAGTTTGTTTCTGAATACCCACCTGGTATCAACTACTTTCCTGTCTTTAGGTCTGGGTACCAGCTTCCATACTTCTTGTTGTTTGAATTGATTGAGTTCATCTTGCATAGCAATCACCCAATCAGGATCAGAAAGAGCTTCTTCTGTTTTCTTAGGTTCTATTGCAGACAGAAACCCAGAATAATTGCATTGATTTTGATAGCTCCTTCTAGTTTTTACACCAACATCTGGATCACCAACGATCAACTCAAAAGGATGAGCTCTATTCCACACAGTCTGTCTGGGAAGATTTGACCTTGATGATTCGCCTTGTTCTTCATTATGATGTTGAGTATGACCAGCTGATCCTTCATCACCTCCCCCTGAGTTGTTGCCAGTTTGACTAGATGAATGTTCAGGAGTGTCAGTGGTATCTCCAGTCTGATCATTGTTTCCACCACCACCACCCTGATCATTATCATCATTATTACTGTTATCATTAGCAACAACATCAGGTTGGTTGTCACCATCTGAATCGGAGTCTGTCATATCATCGAAAGATAACTTTTCAGATGAATCCTCCGTTTGGATACTAGGAAGTTTAGTGTCATCAAATGATACATTGACACTTTCAAGCATTGTCTGATGATCAATCACATACACCCTGTAAGCTCTTCTTGAATAACCAATGAAAATTGCTTCATGTGCTTTGGCCTCAAATTTTCCACCACGATCATCTCCATCTTTAAGCACAAAGCATTTTGCTCCAAATACATGAAAGTACTTGAGTGTTGGTCTCTTCTCATACATTATTTCATAGGGGGTCTTCATCAAGTCTTTGTTGATTAAAGTTCGATTCTGGGTATAACATGCAGTATTGACAGCTTCAGCCCAAAAGTACAAGGGAAGCCTTGATTCACTTAACATAGTACGTGCAGCTTCAATCAAGGTTCTATTCTTTCTTTCTACTACCCCATTTTGCTGAGGAGTTCTTGGGGCTGAGTACTGCCTTGTTATTCCCTTTTCAGTACAAAAATCATTTAGAACTGCATTCTTAAATTCAGTTCCATTGTCTGATCTTATTGCTCTTACTGGTTTCTTGTACTCCATTTCAATCAACTTGATGTGATCAATCACTAACTGTGGAGTTTCATCTTTAGAATTCAGAAATAAAACCCATGTGTACTTTGAGTAGTCATCAACAATCACGAGAGCATATCTTTTCTTTGACATAGACATCACATTAACTGGACCGAACAGATCCATGTGCAACAGTTGTAGAGGTTCAGTTATTGATGTTGTGTCAGTGCTCCTGTGAGTTGCTGTTTTCAATTTGCCTTTTTGACAGGCATCACAGAGTCCTTCTTGAGTGAATTCCATTGAAGGTAAACCTCTCACCAGTTCTCTTTTAACTAGAGAATTCATTGTCTTGAAATTAAGGTGAGAGAGTTTCTTGTGCCATAGCCAACTTTCGTCTGTAGATGCTTTAGAATAAAAGTAGTTGATTTCTTCAGTGCTTCCAGTGTTCATATTGGCCACGTACAGATTGCCTTTTCTGACTCCTGTAAGAGATGGTTGTTCATGTCTCTTGTGTGAGATTAGACAATTCTTCTTGTTGAAGTAAGCCTCGAATCCCTTGTCACAAAATTGACTGACACTTAACAAATTGTGCTCAAGTCCTTTCACAAAAGACACTTCATCAATGATAACATTTCCAGCTTCCAATCTGCCATATCCATCAGTTGTACCTATGCTGTTATCTCCAAAGGTAACAACTGGGCCGGCTTTCTCAACCACATTTGTCAGCAGGGTTCTGTCTCCAGTCATATGCCTTGAACATCCACTGTCCAAGATCCAGGTCACTCGATCAACCTGTTTCACACCCTGCAATGACAAATAGATTAAACCTTCTTCGGAACCCAAATCTGATTGGGTCCAGAATACTTAAAGAATTGGCCTTTGTCAGGCAAAACAACATTTTTAACGTTGACACCATTTTCACCACTAACCAACAAACATTTAACCCTATAAACAGATTTGACAATCTTTTGTTTTATCTTGGGTATCCATGTTTCTTTTGCAGCAATGACATTTGTTTCATTGACTGGATATTTGACCTTGTAAGAAGCCTTACCAAAAGTCTGTTTAGGCTTTGATACAAATGTCTCTCTCCTATCTTGAGGAGGATTAGCAGTCTTTGATCTAACATTTTTATTCTTATTCATATGTTGTCGAGGAGCAGTCTTACCAGCACATGCTTGATTACCATTAAAGTAAGCAGACATTACATTAAAAGCACAAGACATACAATTGACAACACCACATGCTTTATGATAAATATCAATGGTAGGCATGGTATGCATGTTAGACATGTTATTGTTCTTTTTCAACTTATCACCACTTAACCCAGTTTTAGATGAACTGGTTGGATAAACAACCTTAACTGGTTTCTTAACAGATTTAACATTATCAAGGACTATGCCATTTGCACTGTCCTCATTACGCATCTCTTCTTGAATAATGATAGAAGTGAAGTTTGGAGGTTCTGCAATCGACTTCTTAAAGAGCGGATCTTCAACATTCTTAAGCACATGTGGTATACCCCTCTCTTTAGCACTAACATGGTTAGGGGTATTTATGCCTAACAATCCAACAGCTTCGTTATAACCAAACCCTATTCCTACAGTTCGTTCTATAGCTTGTTTATTGAAATGCTCTTTAGAGAGTTTAACAGAATTAAAGCAAGCACTAACCTTGGTTTCAAGTTCAGCAATTTTAGAAAGTTGTTTAGTCACTACTTCTAGAATGGATTTCTCTCTTCTATTAAGTCATGCTATTTCCTCTTTTTGTTGATCTTGATTAACATGCACTTTTTTTAGTTCTAACACTTCATTTTCAAGTTCAGTGTTTAACAGATTTAATCTAGCAATGTGTTTTTGTGCATTAACCAAGGAACCACCTAACTGACGAACCAACTCAGAGTCAGTAAGTTTTACCTGTGGTTTAGGATCAGTGAATGTGTTACCATTTGCCATTAGTGCAAGATTTCCAAATTCTTCATCTTCACTATCTGTGTCATCCCAGCTTTTACCAGCAGCCACATATGCTTTTCCAGGTTTCTTCTTTTCAGGAACATAATCTCTCTTCTGGGCTTGTTTGGGTTTCTGACACTCAGTGGCAAAGTGTCAAAGTTCATTGCAATTATAACAACGAATTTTGCTTCTATCAACAGTTCCAGTTTTGTAGCCACCTCTGCTACTGGAGGATGAAGAACCTCCTCTCTGGAATCTGTTATTAGACTTGAACTTAAACTTAGGATTTCTCCTGAATCTAAAGTTGCCAAACTATCTAACCATGAGTGCCATGGATTCATCCTCCAACTGATCTAATTCTTCTAATGAGTAAAACTCACTTCCATCCTGAGTAGCTGGTGTCTGACCATGTTCCACTTCAGTCTGCTCCTTGTCTGAGCTGTAAGGTCGAACAACCTTAGCTTCCACTTCCTTAGGAGCCTCAACCACTAATGCTGTAGATGAACTTGCAACTCTACCTTTTCCATGAATCTCTTTCTGTTGGACTTGTTCCAACTCATAGGTTTTTAAAATACCGAAGAGTTTTTCAAGAGAAACTTTATTCAAGTCACGAGATTCTCTTATTGCTGTTATCCTGTGTTCCAGGTGAGTCGGCATAGTCAGTAAGAACTTCAGATTAATCTCCTTCTGTGTATAGTTCTTGCCATGGATTTGCAAGTTGTTGATTATTTTATTATACCTTTCAAACACTTCTTGAATGCCTTCATTAGGGCCAGCTCTGAAGTGTTCATACTCAGAGGTTAAGATTTGAAGTCTGTTCTCCCTGACTTCATCGGTTCCTTCATTAATGGTTTCAATAGTTTCCCACATGTGTTTGGCAGTTTTACAATTCATCACATGGCTATACATCACAGCATCCAGGGAATCTATTAGAATGAGTCTGAGGTTTTTATCAAGCCCTGCATCCTCCTTTTCATCAGGTGTATAAGTAGCAGGGTCTTTTTCATAAGATTTAGCAGGAATCACAATTTTACCCTCAGCTTCAACTTCATCTTCATAGACCATAGGAGTTTTAGGTCCGGTTTTCAAAACAACCAAATATTTAACGTTTGTACATTATAGAAACAACTCCATCTTATTCTTCCACATATCATAATTATCTTTGTCAAAGATAGGTATCTTAACAATGGCTTTTGAAGTCATAATGAATTTTTAAGAGAGTTAAAAATTCGAGCTTGATTTTTAATTGAATAAAAATAGGATCTTGATTTGTATATCAATCAAACGGCTCGGATACCAATTGTTAGGTCCAATAAGATTGTAGAAGGGGGGGTTGAATACAATCTTTATCCTTTTATCGAAATTTGTCCTTAAGATTTAAATTTACTTTAGACAAATTTTGTGCGGAATTAAATGAAACAAAGTTCAAGTTAAATATAACAATATATTAAACTTGAGGGTTGTTACAAAATCAGTACAGAGTAATATCAAGTTAATAAAAACAAATTAGAAAATTCGACATGAACTTTTCTTAATTTGTTAATAAAAATCGAGATATAGATTAGGAGTAAAAACTCGCTAATAGTACAAGAGTCACAAGTAATCAAGCTTGAACGGATTAAATATTACAACTACAAAGCTTTTGATTTTCTGGGAATTTATTGCTCTTGAATGATGTCTTTAAGATGAGAGAGAGTTGCTGTGTGTTCTTGATCATTTTGAACTGATATTTTCTCTTGTATTTATAGCCCTCCTGTGTTTTGCCTTGGTAGAATTTTTGTTGAATAATTGTTGGACGTCTCTGTCAATTTTTAAACTTGGTTGTACATCAAAGACAATCTCCAAGACAATCTGTTCTTCCAAGACAATCAGCTTTGTACTGCCAAGACAATCGCCAAGACAATCTGTTCTTCCAAGACAATCAGCTTTGTACTGCCAAGACAATCGCCAAGACAATCTCTGTTTGGGCTTCCAAGACAATCGGCAAGACAATCTCTGATTGTCTTGCTAGTTCATTTTTTCAGCTTTAAATTAATTTGATTAAAATGCATAATCATTTTAATCTAAGCTTGCTTAAATAATTATTCTGATTTAATTAACTTAATAATTAATTTAATAAATAAATTAATTCTTAAAGAATTCACTTATTAATTAAATTAACTACTTGATTTAATTAATTAAAGGAGAACAATTATTCAACCTAAGATTGACTTAATCCTTTTCTGAATCACTAAAATTAACAAAAGAATACCACTGAATATTTTGTTGACGCTCCATGCACGGTCTGGTTCATGAACGACTAACTTCAATGACTGTCTTTTATCTTTTCACATTAAAGTGTGATTCCTTTTCTCTTCTCATCTCTTTCTCTTTATCCTCTGTACTCTGTCTGAACCTGTCACTTGTAAAAATCTCTGTCTCTTAGAAATAAATCCACTTGTTTGATTTCATACTGAGGCTTGATCAGGAGACTGAACTTCTTCCAGTGTAAAATATCAAAACTATAGATTGACTTGTAGTTTTTCTTCTGACAGATAGCATCTTCTGAGATTCCTGTGACAGATTAAATTATTTACTTATTACAATCTAATTTAAGTTGAGTTGATTCCTCGTACTACAAATAGGCTGTGTCATATGCCTTTCAGAAAGGGTACCTGCGATGACATCCTCATCCCTTACTGCATCCTGCACTGTCATGTTGAAAGTCCTAGCGGTGGGTGGTCGATTGGATGCAGTACCGCTCATCCTTGATCCTGTCGGTTTCAGTTTAGGGCAGTCTTTCTTCCAGTGGTCCGTGCCTCCACACTGATAGCATTTCATGAGTGAGTTCCTCTGGGGGCAATTGTTGGCATAGTGTCCGGTCTGTCCACACTTAAAACATGTCGTCGTACCCTGGAGACATACCCCCGAATGTTTCTTACCACAAGTCTTTCAGTTGGGTAGGGGAGGGCGCGACTGTCCTGATATGGGTGCCCTGGTTGATCCACCTCCTTGGCTAACACTCTTGCTTTCTGCTCTGTTAAACCCTGTGCTTTTGGCTGGCTGGGACACCGTTCCTCTAACAAACTTGTTGGAGAAACTCCCACTTGCAGCACCACTACTTCGACTTTCAAACTTCCTTTTCTTCATGATCTTGTCCTTCTGGGACTGCTCACTTCCTGCCTCTACAATCGATGCCTTCTGTACTAGAGTGGCGTAATCCGTAATTTCTAACATCGCGATGCGGTTCTGAATCCACTGTTTCAATCCTTGTTGAAACCTCCTTGCCTTCTTAATTTCAGTGTTTACATACTCTGGCACGAACCTTGACAGCTCTGTGAACCTAGCCTCATATTCGGCTACAGTCAGATTCTCCTGTTTAAGCTCTAGGAACTTGAGTTCCATCTGGGTCTCCATAAATCTCGGAAAGTACTTTTCCAAGAATAACTCTGTGAATCTGTCCCATGCAACCACTCCAGCTGGTTCCATATTCTTCTTGGCCTCCCACCAATAGTTGGCCTCTCCCTTAAGCAGGTATGTAGCAAAGATGGTTTTCTGGGCTTCCTCAGTGCCCATAATCTCAAAGGTCTTCTCCATTTCCTTCAACCAGGCCCTGGCCTCAACGGGGTCTGCAGTCCCATGGAATTCTGGGGGTTTAAGTGACTTGAATGCCTTAAAGACATTGGCTACTGCGTTGTTGGGTCCGCGGGGTGGTGGTTGTGGCCGTGGCTGGCGTTCCAGATTTTGCCTCATCAGGCGCATAAATTGTTCCATTGGGTCCTCTTCTTCTTCCTCATAATCCTCATCGTCGAACTCATTGTACTCATCTTCCTCATCCACCTGTTCTTGGTGACGGCGTTCCTCTTCCCTGTGTTGGTTACTACCATAAGTGGCGGACTCGGCAGGGTGAGTTCTTGTGTTTCTCCTTGGTGGCATTTTTCTGAAAGTATACATGTATATAAAAATTCTGTTAGGGTTTCCTCATTTTTCTTAATCTGGTTTTCTATGATTGGTACCTCGAAGGTGTAATCTTTTAAAGGTATATATGCATCTTATAAATAGCTGTCAAACAATCATGGCATCATATATGTAACAATTTAAACGGAAACAGTTGCTAAAATTGAACGAAATTTACGTCATAATACTACTAGTGACTTCTGAGAGTCAAAGTTTCAAGTACAACATTAAAACTGAAATATATAAAAAGTACATCCAAAGCCAGCTAACATGTCTTCCTATCCAGAGGAAATATACTACGTGACTGACATCACTACCAAAAGTAAAACTACTACAACATCCCCCTGTACTAGAAGACTAAACTGGTCAACCATCCATCAGTCTGTGTGAAAGCGTATCGCCTCCCTAACTCGGCGCATAGTCCTCGAAAGGACTCTCTCTGCATCACTCCGGCGAATCCTCTTGCTGTGGCGGGAACGTGGAACTGCTCTGAGTTGGGTGTGAGCCCTCCTCTCAATCTTTAGTACTGCCCGCCTCATCCGTCTAGCTCTGGAGTCTCTCCCCTGGGAGTATAGTCTCGCTCGTCTCTCCTCAGCTAGCTGGAACCTCAACTCCGCTACTCGGGCCTCCGCTGCCACCAGATCGGTGGTCATCCGGGTCACCATCCAATCGTACTCAGTGGGTCTAACAACCTGTATGGGAGGACTAACTGGCTCGCTCTCCGGGGCAACCTCAGTTTCAGCATCCTCTGGTATAGGCTCCTCAGAGTCACCCTCCAAATCTGTGTCCCAATGATATCCAATAGGGGATGAATCCTCTCTGAGAGGAGGGGAATGCATAGGAATATCAGTCCACACCACCTCCTCATCCTCAGGCTCCTCTCCGGGTGCGGGGTCAGCTGGAACATCGTCCACGGGGTCCTCCTCTGGATCCTCCTCTGGATCCTCTTCTGGATCCTCCTCTGGATCCTCCTCTGGATCCTCCTCTGGATCACTCTCTGGCTCATCTGAGTCCACTGGGTCCTCTATGGGCATAGGGTCATCATCACTGGGATCCTCCTCCTGGACTATCTCTCTCTCTCCCTCCTGCTGAGGGTCAGTCTCTGTCTCAACATCAGGCTCATCTACAGCTCTCAGAAGGGCATCATCGTGTCACTGCTCGGAACCCTCAGGTAGCTCTACATCCTCGGGTGTCTACACAAAAAGGAGAAAAAATGTTACTATCCTTGAGGTTCTGATAAATAGTTCCCTTATTAGCTTAAGGTTGTTAGGGCTATGTCTATTAGCCCGACAATGCTTCGGTAAGGGTTTGAGTCCTTAAACCTTCCTATCGTCTCTGAGATTATAACCTAATTCTCTGATACCATTTCTGTAACACCCCTAGATCTGGGGTCGGAGATCCAGGCTGTCACTAAATCCTTAATTCCCATTTTAATAAACATTACTCCCAATCTTCCTTTTTACATGTTGTGACCCCTCAGTCAAACATAACATTTACAGATTATAGGCTCAGAGACGAAATTAAAATGTTACTGAGTTATTACAACCATCTTGAAATAGATATTACAAACCCAAATTGTCATAATCTTAAAAGTTCAAATTAAAAGGATTACCATCTAAGGCGGCATCTACAGCCACAATACGGTTTGGTTTTCAGAAGCTTACACAAGTCATGCTTGTAAATAAACCTAACCAACCTAAGCTGCAAACCTATCCAACTTAGTCTGCTCACCTGTGGTAATGCTGCTGGGTGTGACCTCGACACCTGCCTCGTAAATAGTCTCATATACTGCTGACCGATTAGCACGCTTTTGCGGGGGGTCTGACTTGTTCTTGCCATGCTTATCTGTTGTTGTGTGGTGGTATATATAAAAGAGAAGCAAGAGTGAGCAATATAGCTCAGCCATATAATAATAGTTTTCAAAGTACTTTTGTTAACGTAAACCATAAAACATATCGTATACTGACATTGTATTATCTTTAAACATTTTCATTCTTTATCCAGAAATATAACGAAGAATTTCTGAGGTACTTTGAATAGTTCATCATTTTGTCAACACTATCGGTAACTGAGCACCTAGGCTTTTATTACAGTGTTGCAATACAATTCCAATTGGAAGAATGGGATTATGCTGGAGCCTCTTCCACGATATTTGGTGATCAGCCAATATACCGTGCCTCTGCTTCTCTACTAGTAGAAGGACGACGTTCCCTTATCGGGTTGCACCCTGACCGCATATGGGCCTTATCATTTGGACTACGCTCGAAGGCGATGTCCCCTCTTCCTCCAATCCCTTAGAGAATTCTATGCATCGTAGGAACAGAATTTAATTCAGTTTCCCCCAAGCACAAAGCTTGACGACTGGTTTAATAATCATTACTACCTTTACTTCCATGAGTAATTGAGGAAGTAACTCTGATGTGTGGGTTGACTTTAGTCAACAGATTTCGATTACTAAGAATCGCCTCATCAACATAACTTGGGAGTTGGTCGGAGTTTTGAGTGTTTAGTCAAACCTGAGCCCCTCCTTACTAGGTAGGGTGCATTTCTTGTTGGTAGCGAAGGGAGAAAATAATTAATACTAGCTCCCAAAACCTTGGGTTCCCGAGTTTTGATAAGTTGAGTGAAGTAGCGATACTTTTTCGATGAGTGTAGCTATAGTCCATGAAGAAATGGGAACCCGTCCTATTTTTAAATACTTTTCCGACGGTCAGAAAATATTTAAAATACTTTTTAAAGTTTTTAAATAACTTTTAAAATAATAATATAATTTTTAAATCATCCTGGAATATTTAATAAATATTCAAATAATATTTATTAAATAAATAATCATCTTAGAATATCCAATAAATATTTAAATAATATTTATTAAATAAATAATCACTCACAATTCTCAATTGAAAATAATATTCAACTTATTAATAAATATTCAAATAATATTTATTAATATCATCAAAGAAATTTTTAATCCGAAAATATCCAATTTATATTTATTGGATTATTTTTAAAACGAACTATACGTCATATATCATCTCCGGAGACTTCCGGGTTTTTATGTCCATATCTGGACGAAATATCTCTGACTCCCTTACTAAGAAAAGGTATTATCATACTCTACTGGGAACTTGTAACACATCATCGTATACATATATATAAGAGTATATGCATACATACATACTTAACAGGTGTATAAACCCACGTAAATAACCATACATCATATGCTGATTCGCAAAAATACTATCAAGCAGTTCATAGCATTTATACCACAACAACAACAGTTTGAAAATACTTGAAATACAAGTTTCAAAAACTTGCCTGATCGTGTCGGAATAGTCTGGGCTATGCCTCTAGTGCGATGATCTATAACAACCAATAAGGTTCGGTTAGTTCGTTAAACAATCCCGTCAAATCGACTATTCACGTAAAGACACAACTTCGTAACCATACATCCTTATTACACGTTTGGCTTATTATACGTCTATGATATCCTTTAACCACTTTTGGGTAATTATTTGTCTCGTAACGACTTTCGTTAAAGGTCATTTTCAACGAAACTAAAGTTTGTCTCGTATCGTCCCCTACAAGAGTTTTTTTCACTTGCGCAACTTCGATTCGAAAAATTCTACAAAATTGAAAAATAAACTTTTTCATGAAATTCTTTTTCTCACTTCTTCTTAACTGTCCAGACGATTTTTCATCCAAATTTCATAACTAAGAACATCTTTTTAATATCTCAATTGTTGCTCTAAATATAGCTTCTTTCTGCAGTGGGTTCTCATGCGCATTCTTGACTTAAACATTTCTATAAAATCGAAAATTAAGCTTTTTGTCTTCAACTTTTTACAGGGACTTAACCACTGACTAAGTTAACCCCTGTAAAAATTTCATAATAACAGACCATTTTTAAAGGGCTCGTTTGACTTGGTAAAGTCAGTCCATCTTAACGACTCGTCCGTTTTAACCGGTTTCACTAAAACGAGCATATCTCATAAACCGTAAATCGTAATCACATGATCTTGGTGTCAAAAAAAACTACAAAACAATTCCTACTGGTTTATGGCCAAAAACTTACCAAGAAAACACTTGTTGAATTCGGTATTACTACTCAAATGATCTAATGAAATTTCGACATTATAACGACAATAAACCGAACATTTCCAAATTCCATGAACTCCATCTAACCACTTAATTCAACCACACACCATCAAGATCATATAAACATCATCAAGGATCTATAAAACCAGTGGTAACATCCATTTATCACTATCCAAAATTTTACACATACTTATAAAGTTTAAAACATCACAATCCCCTTAAACATGTACATACTTGCATCAACCTTTCAAACCAACTTATAGCTCATAAGGTTTAAGGTGGGTGTGAGTGTTTTACCTTCCTTGGAGTCTTAACAACCTTAAACAAGCTTGACTTTCCTTAAAAACACCTTAGATAGCTTTAACAACCTTTAATCTTCAAGACCTAAACAACCAAGTTTAAAATTTTCGTAGTCAGCATCACCACTCTTGAAAGAACTGGAAAAACGAGGGTCTTACCTTCCCTATCTGAATGAGCCTCCTGAATAAGAGTTGTAGAGCATCTCAATACCTTTCCAGAAAGCTATAGAACACAAAATTTCATTGAGAAATGAGGGAGTTATGGCAAGTTGAAGTGGCTGCTCTGATTTTGGCCGAAAATAGAGAAAATGGAGGGGGAGAGCTTTTGCTATCTTTTCTTATGTAATTGATAAAATTAGGGGTGAGCAAAAATTTCCGAAACCGTCCAAACCACCCGTTTCAAACCGTCCAAACCGAAATTTACGGTTTTATAACGGTTTGGATTGGTTACGGTTTCATTTTTTTAAAAACCGAAAAATAATGGTTTGGTTTGGTTTTATATTTTATACCGACCGATATAACCGAACCGCAAACCGATAACCAAACCGCCCGTTATACCCGGACCGCCCGAGTATTTTATAATATATATATAATATATTAGCAATATATTTAACATTTAATAAGTGACATTAGACATATTGAATTACTGATAAAAACAGACATACAGGCTGAAATTTAGAGTTATATGGGCCGGCCCATTATCTAAGGGCTATGTCTATGTTGTAATCTCTCGTGACCTAGTGTCTCACTGTGTTTGTGTCTCTAATTTTTAACCTTTAACCCTAAAAAACAGCCGCTCCCTCTTCACTTTCTCATAAACACAGAACGGTTCTACTACATTATTACCTCTCAAAGTCTAAAGTCTCTCTCTAAGTCTCGATTACTCATTAATTTTAGGTTTGATTTCTGATCTTTATGCTTGTTAGTTCTTCTTCTTCATTGTATATTTATTAGTTGAGCTCTTCGGCAAAGCATTTTCACAAACACTTGGTGGCTGTTCTGTTCCATTTGATACTATCTTTTATTCTTATGAAGAGCTCATCTTAGAATCAAGAATTTATTACAGTTTTTATAATCGTATATTTATTAGTTTGATTGTATATTTGTATATCAGTTTCATCTTATAACTTTCATTTGTTCAATAATGCAGAGAATACAATTATGTCGAGTCCACCGATTAATATTGTGGAACTGGAACCTGAAATCAGTGAAGTTCCCAAGACTGTACCTCCTGTTGCCACTGGAACAAATGCTGAAGGTCAAGGAACTCAACCGCAATGTCCGCTACCTCGACCTACAAGAAAAAGAGGGCAAAGGTCAGATATTTGGAAAATATTTACTAAGGATACAACTGATGATACAAAAGCTATTTGCAATTATTGTAAGAAGGTCTATGTTAGTGAAACAAAAAATGGAACTAGTAGCTTATGGCACCACGCAAATCAGTGTGTCAAGAATCCTAACAAAAAAGCAAACAAAAATCAGCCTATGCTTACATTTGAAAAGAAAAAGGAGGGAACAGGGGGCACCCTTAAGTCTCATACTTTTAATTTTGAAGAATGTAGAAAAGCATTAGCAGAAATGGTAATAATCGATGAGTACCCTTTCCGAATGGTTGAAGGTCAAGGTTTTGTAAAATATACTAATTGCTTAGAGCCTAGGTTTGTCCTTCCATCTAGGTGGACTGTGGCGCGAGATTGCATTAAAGTTTATAAGGAAGAAAAGAAAAAATTAAAGCTTGCAATTAGAGGGAAGCGTATAAGTATGACCACAGATTGTTGGACTTCTAATCAGAAGATTAATTATATGTGTTTAACTGCCCATTGGATAGATGATGACTGGATACTACAAAAAAAAATTGTGAATTTTCGGCAAGTTGTAAGTCATAAGGGTTTTGTATTAGGTAAAGTGATTGAGAAATGCTTGTTAGAGTGGGGGGTTGATAACATATTGTCACTGACACTTGATAATGCAACGTCAAATAATGATCTTGTTAAGTACTTGGTAACCAAGACAAAAAAATGGAACTCTTGTATCGTAGAGAATGAGTATCTCCATGTTAGATGTGCTGCCCACATCCTAAATTTGGTTGTAAAGGATGGCTTAGAAGAAGAAATCGCATCTGTGGAAGCAATTAGGAATGCTGTTAAGTATGTGCGTGCTTCGCCGGCTAGGTTGGATACATTTAAAAGGTGTGTTCAGATTGAAAAAATTAAATCTAAGTTTCTCCCCTCCATGGATGTAGACACTAGGTGGAATTCCACCTATCTAATGTTGGAGAGTTCGATTGATTTCGAAAAAGCATTTGAGAGACTTGAAGAAGAGGATAAGGGATACAAGACTTATTTTGAAAGAAAAACTAGAGGACCGCCTAAAAAAGATGATTGGGCAGCTGCTAGGATGTTTGTTCAGTTTTTAAAACTCTTTTATGATTGCACTGTCTCATTTTCAAGTTCATTGTCCATCACGTCTAACTTGTTCTTTAATGAAATGCTTCAAGTCCATGATATGATAAAATGGATGATCAGCTCGAGTAATGATGTGACTTTGACGAATATGGCAAAAGAAATGAAAAACAAGTACGATAAGTATTGGGGAAGTTATGATAATATCAATTACTTGTTATTTGTTTGTGTTATTTTGGACCCAAGGTACAAAATGAAATATGTAGAATGGAACATAAAGAGGTTGTGTGATTATGAAGTTGGAAAAAGTAGTTATATAACTAGTAGAGTGAGAGAAACACTCAACAAGTTATTTATGTACTATGAATCCATTAATTCTCGTCCCAACACAAGTTTCATGGATAATAGAGGAGGTGCAGGGGAAAAAGAAACACCTTCTACATAGTTTCATCTCACCTGTACAACTCCGTGAGATGCTTCTGGACTTGGAAAAATATGAAGAAATAGCGCAAGGTACATAGTTTTTGTAATATTTTCTATTTTCTGTCATTTCTATTTTCTATCATTACTTGTGTGATTATTAATTGTTTGATTTTCAATTATTACAGATTTAGATGAGGCTGTGGAGGCTGGTGAAGAAGATGAAGATTGAAGGTGAATCATTCACATCAGGAGATGGAAGGTAACAGATTTTGATGTGTCTTTTCTTTTTCTTCTTTTATTGTTATGATCTTGTAAGCTTTGTTGTCACTCAATACTTTTCCAAATATGTAGGTGTATAGTAAAGAACTTTCCAGTTGTGTATGCTCGTGTGCTCAGCAAGGTGCCGACAAGGAGATTCGCTAGAAAAAAGTCTATGTATAATTCGTTTGAGGCTGTTTTTGATATGGCTAAAAGTTTATGTCTGTGAGGCTGTTTTTGATAGAACTCTGTTTTTGATTTATGTCTGTGACAAAAGTTTAATGTCTGTGAGTCTATGACAATCATTCCTGTGAGTTTTTCCTTAATATATTGGTGTTGTTATTCAGTAGAAAAGGACTCCTCAGTCCTCAATATTAATGTGCTATTTGATGGCTTGCAGT